>WYDK02000017.1:5533066-5543758 GCA_009867345.2 Toxicodendron radicans
TGATTTTCTTTTCATTTGTGATTTTGTTATGGCTGTTCATCTGTTTGACTCTACTGCAGATAGTGACATAAGTTCTTTCAGTATATAGACCTTTATCTGATTATTGCATTGTTTTGTAGGCGGATTTACCGGAACACCTTTCAAAGCATTGCTTGGCTACATGGATGAAGTGGCTTGTTAATCAGTGGAGCAATGTGGCTTAATTTTCTCGGATTAGAGACCCTGTGTTCACTGGTAGCTATGGCCTTTAGTGCTTTTCATATTTGTAAAGACTGAACTTGTCTTTCGGTGACACACAGGATCTTCATTCATTTGATCATTATCTTTATTCTTAATATGTGACTAATCACATTTTTTACAGATCTTTCAAGAAGTTTATCATCTCATGAGGAAATTATTCCAAATGGTTACTTTTATCCAGCTTCAACTGACTGATAAACTTCACAAACTCATTATGCAACTGGACTTGTTGGATGGTGTGTAAACACATCATCAGACTGCAGCTTCGTCTTAAACTCTCAATCAAATTTTGACAGCTTGACAGGCCGAGAAGGATACACATGCAACTTAAATCTGATCTGATATGCAGGTTGATACCACAGCACGATATCAACCTTTCTGCAGTCTTCTTAATCTCGAAACCCGTTGAACGTAAAATCCAGCTGAGAGCTCTCTCTAAGGTGTTTTATCTTTAAATTTATCGAATTTCATGTTTACTGAAGGGATTTAACACTGATGTCTTTTTTTTTTGGTGGGTGTAGGACAACAGAATTGTGAAATAGATTATTAGAGTATCTGGCGAAGCCAGTTCCATTATGCCAGATTTGATGCGTTGCTATGTAATTTGATATTTACATTCATTTCAGTTGTGGAAATATGCTTTATCCTTAAAACTTTTGTTAGTCAGATGAGAGTGAATACTAAATCTGCTATGTTGTTTTACAAGTTTAAGAGAAATCATATTTTTAAATTGGATTCCTTAATTAGTATCATCCCATGAAGCCCATAGATGAAAAAAGTTGGAATTTTTTTATAACTTTGGAAGTTAAAAGTGTATTCTTTTCCATGTTGCTAAACAAGTCTGGAGGTAGTCATATGTCTCAATTGATCCTTTATTAGTAACAATTCAATAGTTTGAAAGCTTGGGTATAGAAAAACCACATTAGCCTGATTGAATTTACAGGAGGTTGCATCTAAGAAATGCAATCGAATTTGGTGTTAAAAGAACATGCTTGAGAGCTATTTGACGATTATAAATGAATCGTGATGCAAGAATTTCGTACATGATTTGTGGGTATTAATTTATTGTGGAACAAATTTACAACACATTGACCCAGACAGGATCTCAGAGAGTGAATGCACGGAATTGCAGCATCATCACCATGAAGCCCTACCTACAAGAAAGGAAATAAAAGCCAAATGTAAATTTGCAGGATAACTAGTTGGAGCAAATATATGATCTAACAGGTAACTAACATCTAACAGAAGTACTATAATATAAATTAATCAGAGATGATTAATTGAGAATCTAGCAGTTATTGTTGAGTGCAGATTAACATACAAATTGAAGGAACTTACCCCGGGATGAATAAGCTGGCAAGCTAACGTACTTGGGACATGAACTTTTTGAGACAGCACAATCCCGAAACTAAAATAACAAGAAACATTTAGAACACAAACTTTTGACACGAAAAGTAAAGCTCAAACAGAGTGTTAGATGATTCAGCTCACAAAAAAAATTATGGGAATGCCGGCAGGGAAATTCTAACTTAAAAACATTGACAGATTAGATTTTTAACCCCCGCCATCAGCTTCTGTTACTCTCAGTTTATAACGAATGCATAACAAGTGTTCTTCTCTATCTTGGATCAATTTAATCATAGGACCAAATGATATCCAGAGGGCAGAGCCTAGATCTTAATTATGCTAATTATCTGGCATAGTGGGTAGATTCTAACCTTGAAATTCTTGTAAAAGCACAAATGAAGTTCCTCCACAGCACCTTTCGAACAAACAAGCTTAGGGGTTGTATGGAAAGCATTCTGAATGGCAGAGACAATGCCTCCAAGGGGATACTTGCTAGTATTAGAAGGAACATATCCAGCTTCATTCAGTACTTTCTGATATCATCCGCACACAAAAGAAACATATATATACATTAGCTAAAATAATTGAATGCCATACACAAATTCCACCCCATCACTTCCAATATAAAATTAAAAAGAAATACAAGCATCAAGCAAGATAAAAATGCAGTCAGTCCAGCAAAATTACTTCAGTTAATAGCTTAGTGTGAAACACAGGAAAGGTTAACAATTCACAGCAAAAGTTTTTCAGACTTACTGTGACATTGTATTTAAAGTACACATTGAGGGTGGTTAAAAAGTAACTGTATTCATCTCGAGTTACAGGAGAACTACAAGTTCCATGCTTCTCTGAAAGAAACAAATCAGAAGTAGCATGATTTAAAACAAAATGTAGAAAATGAAATGTTTATCAACTATATAACGAAACAAAGAAAAAGCTAAAGAAGATTACCCCACTGCCAATGCATATCCCAGAGTTCAGCAATGGTAAGAACACAATAACAAAGCACTGTCAGTTCTGAAACATGGTGAGGAATGATTTAGAAACAAATAGAAATTTAAAATTTATACAACCTCATGAGCCCAAAATGACCCTTTTCCACTATAGCAAGTTGATGATGAACCACAGCTTAACGATGGCCAATACTTCTCTAGAGCATCACGCAATGTTGAAATCTACAAATTACATCAACCAACATAGATAAAGCATACAAGGAGATCACTATGACTTCTAATATCTAATACACAACTAAGGGCAGAACTACTTTTAGAAATATGAACATTAATGTCAGAAAGTTCTAAATAAAATGTGGTCCAGCTGAGTAAAACTGACCTCATTTTCATCGAAATTAGATCGCTTGCAACAGGCAGGCCAGCTCCCGTCATTGTAGTCAGGCCAGAGTCCATCTGCCACACAAGTTAAAGATTAGATGAGCGTATTTCTTTCTGTTAAGAGATTTATGAACACAAAGGCTAATTACAAAACCCCAAGCTGAACCAAAAATGAAGTTAATTCCATTGTTTTAAACAACAAAGAACAGGTTTTAAAAATGCACCAAAGCAGCCATCCACAATCATTGTTTTAAACAATAAAGAACAGGTTTAAAAATGCACCAAAGCAACCATCCACAACCGCTGGTAGACTTCATGGTATAACATCGTTAATATTAAAGATCACATTCACAACCTTGTACTTACGGATTGTAAATTCAGTTGGCGAATTCGATCTGAAATGGGAAAACAAAAAACAAACGTTGGTAAGTTTCCACAGCTATGTTTGCCACATCCAAGTTTAAGTTGTATTCAAAGAGCATCTATAGCACAAACTTTATCAAATTTAACCGAATTATCATATCACCCACAAAACAAATGCCATAGGAGAAGTCTCCGGTAGACTAAACAATTGAGCTAAAGACATGTTCGCCACATATAAGTTGAACCATAAAACACCATTTTTAATACAAACTTCCAATAAATTTAACTAAATAATCACATCACAGCCCAGCAAAGGAGCAAAACAAGCTCGTGGCACAAATTAACCAACAAAATTGACCTCTAATAATTGTTTTCCCTCCACAATCACCATAAAATTCAAAGAATCAACTCTTTCTCAGAACAGCCTCATAAAATGATTAAATAAAACGAAAAACTTAAACTAGTTAAAAGAATAGCATGAAATCAGAAGCGTCCAAATTGATAGGACCCACATAGGTCAACGGAGATCATACACATCCATACAGCAATGAATTAAGTAAATTGAATAAAGAAAAGAAAAGAAAAGAGAGAAGAAGAGATGGAAAGAGTACCCGCGGCAACAAGCATTGGAAGAACAGCAATAGCGAGTACGGCGACAGACAGTGCCAGGCCATTGAAGAGCCAAGTTGAAGTAATCGAACTCTCTCTGACCACCTATCACCACTCCACCGTCTCTTCTTCCGTCCGCCTCCTCAATCTTACAGAACAACGCCGTAATTCCCAACACAACCGCCAATAATCGAATCGGAGAAAGAGAGAGAGGAGCCATTCTTTGTTTCTTTCTTGCTTCCAATGCTATCTGAATCTAATTGGAGAAAACGTTGTTTATTGTTTATAGAGGGAGAAAAGAAAACGTAAGGGGGTGGAAACTGGAAAGGATAGATTCGTCATTTGACAGTTGCGTGCGGACAAACTGTTGTTTTGTGTATTATTGGGATGTGGGCTTTTTTGTAATTTTACTAGTTGGCTTGGCTTGCCCAACTCCTCTAGAGAGTATGCCTTTCTTTCTTTTGAATTTTGAGTAGAGTTAATTAACCAACAAACATCAATGAAAGAGATTGCATTATTTTTGTTTGTTTTTATAAAATATTAACATCATCATGTGAATTCCACAAACTTGCCATCATCAAGAAGGGCTTTTCTTCTTGGGAAATTAGGTTATTCTCCTTATGTTGCAAAGTTGAAGATAATAATTATCAAACATTACATGTTTTGACCAGTAAGACTGGTACTTAGTGATAGCCAAATCCAACCATGGCTTCAAGTTTCCATTGTAATGGATGACTACCCCATTCTCTATCTCAGTTTTGTTGAGGGCTCTGTCATAGCCTAGCCCCAACACATGCCACTTCCGTTCCAAAGCACAGGTCTGGTTGTAAAATGTAATCAGTCCCGGCGGCAATGACCCCAGTTTCCATAGATTTCTGTTCTCGTTCTGTACAAGTACAGGCAAGCGCAAATCAACATAGGAGCTTAATTTTTATGACATTGTAAAACACGGATAAAAAATATTAGGCTTGGCTTTACCTCATCTTGCCAATGGTGATATATTGCTGTGAGGTTTCGCTTCCTCCACTCCTTTAAGTCGAATATATTCATGCCAAATGCCCAACCACAAGCATCTCGATCAAAATGCTTATAGATTTTTGGATTAGAGAAGTTGAGATATTTATCAAACCTGTGAAACCCCCCCTTGCAGGTTTCCACTGCACCATTGACCATCCCATGAAGATCAATAGACCAAAGAGGTGTTAAATCCTTCTGAACAACAATATCATCATCCAAAAACAGGATCTTGTCGAGCTTCGGATAAACTTCAGGAAGGTAAAATCTAAGATGATTCAGCATAGACAAGTACTTTGGATTCCTGTATTTGAGATTGTCAGGCCCACCAGAAAGTGAGGAAGGGTGATTTGCCTTGAAATAGTACTCCTGAAGTCTTGCAGATTCAAGTTGACGGAGAACAGAACAGTAAGAGGAATTCAACCATTTGAAATCATCAATGTTCTCAACTTGGACTGTGGCTTCTTTTGGAGAATTCACAAGAAACCACATCTTCATCGCCGCGAAATTCAGCTTATCTGTAACTATGTGAAAAACGTGTTTCTGCAGTTCCTTAGTGTGCAGGATAGTAGAATTAATAACCACAGATGTCGCAAGTATGTTATCGGAAAAGATCGCATAATGGTAGAGAGATGGATCCACAAACTTTTCTGGGTTCAAATCCTTAATTTTTCTATGCTCGTTCATGAAATAATCTGCGGCTAGCTGCAGTGCTAGACAATGCAATGGTCTAGGGACAACTTTTGCAGCCAGTTGAATTAAGAATGAGCTCTTTTTATTTAGATCATGTACATTATCTTCAGTTGATTGGATCATGCCTTGAAATATTCTCTGCACTGTGGGGCAATCATATAGTCGGTTCTTAGCTATAGAGAGAAGACGACCCATTGCTATTGTTTGATTAAGTGCACTGGAATAGGTAAAAAGATTAATCTACTTAAAACCAAAATGGAAAACAGGCCCCTCAAAATAAACAAATAACATCTAAAACAAGAAGCAATACCTTGGGTGAAGCTCAGCATCAGAATTTGCTTCTCCGATAGCACGTTGACTTTCTTTGCATTGTTTCATAATACAACTGTAAAGACTACTTTCGTTCTTAGACTTTGCAACATGTGCATATGCTTTGGCCAAACTTATCTGATCTCGCAATAGTTTCAATGTAAAATCGGATTTTGAACTTTCAAAATCTCTCTTCCATATACTTCTCTTCACCCTAAATCCAGGTTCAAAGGTTCTAGACAGTTCAAATCTTGTCGCTTGTACTTCGTCAACATTCACTTTATCTTCTCGAATTAGCTCCGCTGTTCGAAGTTCCTTCCTTCTCTGCCGCAACATCTGAACAGGAAATAACTATCAGAACCCAATAAACTTTTCATAATGCATACAGCAAGATATATAGGTAGACGCATTGAACATTTCACCTTGCGCTTGAGCTTCATTGGGCTCATTGATGTCATTTTAGGATACACAGGTCCATCTTCATCAGAGTGATTATCAGCCCCATGATGAGATACATTCTCTTCTAATCCCTTGCCATCTTTATATGAATCTCTCGGTTTCTAAACGTCCAAAGATCACATCAAAAACTTACATATTAATACTCTGCCTTGGTAATAACTCAATTTGCTGATATCAACCATTGAATTAAGATAAATAATGAAACTAAAGTTCAAGCTATAATGTTATATTTTTATCATACACAAGGGCTCCTTAAAATGCTGCAACCATTTCAACCTGACATAATAAAAAACTTGATGCTAAAATCAACAGCCAGTACCTTGGACTTTTTTGGCGAGTCATTGCCTTCATTAGTGGGGCTTTCAAAGATCCATGAAGAAGAAAGATGACTCATTTTCACTCTATTGATTTGAAAATTACCAAAAGCATTAGTGTATGTCACAATTATGTCCATATCCTGCACAAATAGAGTTAATTATCAACCCCTAATTAATGAATTAAAGTTTCAACACTAATCTTTGGGGAACAAAAAATTCATGACGTTTCGCCAAAAATTGGCCTCAAAGGTTGAACCCACAAGCCCTTTAAAGTAAGCAAACTTGGGTGCTTACCTTTCCATCTGGACCACCACTGTTGAAATTGGGAGCAGAATCACCCTGCTGAGAAAAGCATGAAATACTGTCCATATTAAGTACAAAATTTGACCACACGTTTATCTCCAAAAAAGAAATAAAGACACAGTCAATATCTACATATATAACGCAAAAAAAGAGTATTGCCCATGTTTATTCCTTAGATACCGTCATTACTTCTTCTTTGAGAAAAGAAGCTTACAACCTATGAGCCTTCTACCTCCACGCAGCATTGCTCCGTCAGGCTTTTTCCCATTGCAGAAAATTCGTCACTGCTGTCTCCCATAGGAGTCTGGCCATGTCTCAGTCCCAGTGTGGATGATCATCCATTATACTTACTAACTAATGGTACAAACTCTATTATATGGGATATTGATATTATGCATTTACTGCATTATTGCAGATGCTATCAAATTTAATTTGTTTAAGTAATTTTTTAATTTTCTTGAAAAATATAACATTAATATTGGAAAATACAGCAAAAATGAGATTTAACCTTAGCATACAAGGGCCGATATGCTTCGAGTTCTCTGAAATACATATAATGAAATTGTGTTATAACTATATTTACTCTATATCTATTTAAATTAAGCAATGTAAGTGATCTTACATTTTCCTAATATCTGATACTCCTGCATTGACAAAACTCATATGAAAAATGACCTGCGAACGATGAAAAAACGAAAAAGATTAAAGAAAAGGCAGAAAATTACAAGTAAAAACACTGAAGTTTGAAACTGTGATTGAGGAAATACCAGTGAGGAAGAGATGAAAAGCAGAGAATGGAAGCTGGAGAGTGAAATGGAGGGACGAAGCTCCATGGAAATCAGAGACAATGAATCGAGACGACAGTGGATTTGTTCATGACGCTGCTTATGTGAAGGAAGAAAGCTCCATGTGTAAATTTTAGTCGTCAGTTTCGCGCGGGCAGTCTAACTGTTTTTCTAATTACAAGAATCTTGTTGTAATTGAACAGGCTATGAGCTTTTTTTTTTTAATTCTAGTTGGCCCAATTTAAAGAAAAAAAAAGCAACATTTATGACGGACTCAAAAATAATTTTTGTTGACGTGTAAAATTGCACTGCCAACGAACTAGTGACCAGGGTGTATTCAAGTTGATTTTAGGTTAGTTACTGGTGAGGGTGATCTAATTCGTTAGTTTGTTTGTTAATGACTTGTAAGGTAAATAAAACAAGTTTTTATAGTGGTTCGGAGACTGAATAACGAACTCCTACATCCACTGTTGGTTTCTATTAAACATTGAGATTACAAGTTTGATCGTAACGATCTGAATACACGAACATAGCAGTTCTAGAGAGAGAAAGTTGTTCGGATCTTCTTAGTCGGCTTCCTTGTAAGAGAAGTGAGAGAAATAAGTTTAGAGCATCTGCCCCCCAAAACGTTGAGGGATGTCTTCTATTTATAGGGATGGATCGTGGGTCCCATCGGACATATGTAAATCACTGGTAAGGTATGAGATGCAAGTGTTGCAAGTGGGGTGCAACTGGTCGATGCAAGTGTTGCAAGTGGGGTGCCACTGGTCGATGGGATACAATAGAACCGGGTGTGGTCATCAGCGGACAGGTGGCGCAACCTGGGAGGTCGTGTGACGTCACTGGCGATCTCACCAGATTTTACCCCATAACAAATACCCCCAAGTTTTTGGAGTGCGAGATCGTTGATCGTGATCGGACTCCGAAAAGTTTCATTCAGAGTGCTGGTTGTCCCAGCGAACTAATGGTTCGATGAGAAGAATCGCAAACGGGTTGATTTCTCAAGGCATGGATAGTTATCGATCATGTTAGGCTCTTCATCTTCCTATTTTTAACGAGCAGGCGAAATTTAATCCGAATACGAGGAAACATTTAATGCGTGTGAGGTGCATTTAATGTTCGTCATAATTAAAAAACATTCCGCGAGGTGCCATAAATGCACATGACAGTTCGATTGAGCGCGTGCGATCACGCGCTCACCAACTCTTCAGTTGCCTGCCGCAAGATTGTGACATGTGTCCATGATCGGACGGCAGGGGATCGCTCTCGCGGTCGTGGGAGAGAGAAATGAGATTGGTACTCTGGATGCTCACCACGTGGAGATTGCCAACGGTTAGGATTTTATATGAAAAGCGAAAATAACCATCGACTTCGATGGCCGCCACGTGGAGGTCACAAACGGTTGAGATCGTTCGCTGATTTGTATATAAATTGGGAGGGAAAAACGAAGGAAAACCCTTTGCCTTCTCGATCAAGCTTTCACCATTTCCTTTCCCAAACTCTCTCAATCTCTTCACCATTTTCCTTCGCATTTTTTCAGATTCTTTCGCTTTCCCAGTTCCCAAACACTCTCGTTCACTAGAGATCAGTGTTGCGTGTTCGTCGAGGCTTCTCCATTATCAGATAATCCTTTTCGCTACTGTTTTATTGCTCTTTGGTTTTGTTCTTGGTGTTTCTTTGTTTCTGCAATAATGGTGTTCTTGGGTTTTTTGTGTTGTGTTTGTTGGGTTAAGTGGGTTATGTTTGGGAAGATTAAGTGGTCTAGGGTGGTGTTTTGGGGAGTTTAAATGTTTAGATCATCTTTTCGTGCCTCAGTGTACTTTGATTTCCTTGTTCGAGTTCGTTAGCTTCACATTGAATCGTAGTGAACTCACTAGGTTGTTGTCTTTGTCTGTGTTTCAGCCACGTAGGCGACCATGACTTCAATTAGGACTTTATAAATTCCTTGCTAAATGAAGTTTCATCGAGTCTGTCTTCGAGTTCGTTACCGAGTTTGAAGTTCGTCACTTTTGAGCCTGAGTTCGTGGACTTACGGACTCCTTCACCCACTAAGATTGTTCCCTTGCAGGTCGTTCCTCCCGTTGGTCATCCGAACGCTCCCGAGCAGAGATATTAAATCATTGTAATGGCCAACGATCAAGCAAGAGATGCTCAAATCGACCCCGAAGTGGATGAGATGTTTGAGGATCCTTGGCTAACTCCGACCAAAATATCATATGTCGAGCTCGCTGCAGTGTGGACGAAGTATGCACTACAGATATCAATCCATCGTGACCTGCATGATTCGATTGGGATTCCTCCGTTTGGTCGCGCGGCGATCTCTAAGCAAATCTTTGAGGCTAGAGTGACCGTGCCTCTTCACCCATTTGTTAAATATGTATTGGACTACTTCGGATTAGCCCTCTGCAGCTCGTTCAAAATGCCTATCGTTTAATGGTTGGGGCTTACATTGCCTGCCAACTACATAATTACGGATTGCTGACCGCCGAGGAGTTCACGATTGCTTATTCGGTCAAACAAAGAAAAAAGAAAGACTTCTTTTACCTAGCCTAGAAGAAGACCATCGAGGCCAGGATCGTCGGCGTGGTGAGCAATGCCGTCGATTATGTGTCGAAGTATTTTTTCTTCTACTACAATGGCGTCTGTGAGTTCCCTAACGAGCCATGTAAGTACTTTCCATACTTGTAACTTTTCGAATTTCCATGCATCCTCGGGTTCTGGCCGCTTGTTTCGATCATTACAGAGAACCGTTTGGATACTGTTCAGACGAATGTTGATCGATCGATGATCACGAAGTTGGGCCAGCTGATAGAGTCACAACGACATTGCGACAATCTTTTGACTGCTGATAAGCCTTAATTTGTATCGTTTTGTGCTTAAGTTTATTAGGATTATCGAGTGCTTTCAGATTGGTTTTGATCC
>WYDK02000017.1:5543858-5558510 GCA_009867345.2 Toxicodendron radicans
ATGTTTTTATTTTTACATAAGTGGCATATTTTACATGATTTCCCATCTAGGAAGCTAGCAAGAAAAGAAGTGTTACACAGGGAGGGTGGCCGCCCTCAATAGATTTGTTTCCAAGGCAACGAACAGTTGCTTGCCATTTTTCAAAGTACTGAAAGGGAACAAGAAATTTGAATGGACCGAAGGATGCGAGAGAGCGTTCCAGGAGTTGAAGAAGCACTTAGGCTAACCTCCACCGTTATCAAAGTCTATCTTGGGCGAGTCTCTCCTCTTGTATTTGGCAGTATCATTTTTTGCCGTCAGTGCGACACTGATGAGAGAAAAGGCAGGGGTGAAATGGCCCATCTATTATGTAAGTAAGAAGTTGATCGATGCAGAGACAAGATATCCAAAAATGGAGAAACTGGTTTTGGCATTAATAACAGAGTCGAGAAAGTTACGGCCTTACTTTCGGGCGCACAGTATCCATGTTCTAACAAATTTCCCACTAAGGAAAGTGCTCTAGAAGCCCGAAACATCGGGCAGGTTAATTTAGTGGTCGCTAGAACTGAGCCAGCACGACATTAAATGCCTCCCAAGAACGAAAATCAAAGGTCAGGCCTTGGCCGATTTCATTTCAGAATTCTCCTATCAGCCCGGGGAAGAAATGACACCTCTGGAATCAAACAGCGATGAAGTCATTGCTTCAAAAATAGCAGAAACGGAGTTAAGTTGGCAATGGAAATTATATGTAGATGGTTCCTCTAATGATAAGGGGGCAGGAGCTGGATTATTGTTAGAAAGCCCCCAGGGAACAAAATTTCGAGTTGTTGTCAGATTCGCATTTGCCGCATCTAATAAAGAGGTGGAATATGAGGCCCTTTTGGCGGGCATCGAGCTGGCGAAAGAGATGTGTGTGGAATCACTCATAATTCTAAATGATTCGCAGCTTGTTATAAATCAAGTGACGGGTGAGTATCAGGCCAAGGAAGAAAGAATGGTCGCTTACTTACAGAGGGTAAAGCTTAAGATAGAGTCCTTCAAGAGTTATAGAATTCAACAGATCCCAAAGGAATAGAATTTAATAGCAGATACTTTAGCCCGACTGGCCTCCTCAATGAAAAATGAGTTCGCCGAATCAATACCGGTAAGAACAATTTTGAAGTCAATTATCAGCCCGACAGAAGCGGTGATGGAGATAGTCCGCCGATACAGCTGGATAGACCAAATCAAGGCATACTTAAAGGACGACGAGGTACCCGAAGATAAAAGCGAGGCTCGAGCTTTATGGGCAAAATCGACCCGATATGTTTTGATAAATGATAAGTTGTACAAATGTGGATATGACATTCCGCTACTTAAATGTGTAAACAAAGAAAATGTGGATTTTAAAAGAAATCTACGAAGGTATATATGGAAATCACTCTGGTGGACGAGTTCTCGCCTATAAGGTATTGTGCCAAGGTTATTACTGGCCAACTGTGTACGAAGATCCTGCAGATTTGTCCGCAAATGCGACAGGTGCCAGAGATTCTCAGACATTCAACGAGCACCACCTCAAGAGCTCACGACACTAACTAGCCCATGACCCTTCGCGGTCTGGGGAATTGACCTGGTAGGCCCGTTACCCCAAGGAAAGGGCGGGGTAAAGTTTCTCATAGTGGCAGTCGATTATTTCACAAAATGGGTGGAAGCTGAGTCCTTGGCCACAGTGACGTCGGGCAGAGTGAAAGACTTCGTTTACAAGAATATCGTGTGTCGATTCGGATTCCCCCACACTATAATAACGGAAAACAGGAAACAGTTCGACAATAGGGAGTTCATTTCCTTTTTTGAAGATTTAGGCATCAGGAAGAGTTTCTCGGCCGTATATCGACCTCAAGCAAATGGGTAGGTCGAGGTCGTGAACAAGGTGATCAATCACACCTTGAAGAAAAAGTTCAATGCTTTAAAGGGAAGATGGGCGGACGATTTGTCCGAAGTTTTATGGTCGTACAAAACTACGGCAAGAACGTCAACTTGGGAGACTCCGTTCTGGCTTGCATATGGTTGCGAAGCCATGGCTCCGGTTGAGGTCGGAGTAAAAACTTTCAGAAGGGAAATGTTCGATGAAGACATCAATGATTCCTTGATGAGACTAAGACTCGACTTGATAGATTAACATCGAGCAAAATCACATATTCGGCTCGCCTCTTACCAATAACGGGTTAAAAAGTACTTCAACTCCAAGGTAAAGAATCAGGAGTTCGAAAAAGGAGATCTCATACTTAGAAGAATAGTCCCGCCGTGAAGAAAGCGAGCTAAGGGGTACTCAGCCCAAAATGGGAAGGACCGTTTAGAGTTGCCAAAAAGATCAAGTCGGGAACTTATCACTTGGAATGCCTGAATAGGACAACAGTTTTACTAGCATGGAATGTCAAACACTTAAGGAGATATTACCAGTAGTCTTGATCCGATCCAAATTTTTTCTGTGTTTTTTCTTTTTTTTTTATTTTATTGTAATTAGGCGGAGTCCGCCCTTGTTATCAATAAACGATGTTATTCAGAAATTTTGTACTTAATATTTTGATCTATGTAAAGAATTTATTACTCAAGCCCGACCAGCAAAAGGTCTTTAACCGCGCCATAGGACAGGCTCCGTTAAGAATCAATCCGAAGTCCGAGGTCATTTTGGCTAAAAGGCATTGACCGCGCCAGATTAGACCTCACGGGTAAAAGACCTACTATCCGGCAATATGTATCTCGAGAAGTTAACCGAGAAAAACACGCTGAGGAGATATCAATAAAACTCTAGCGACTTAGACTTAGAAGTGTTTCAACACAAGTTAAAATCGTTGCAAGTACAAGATCTCTTTCAATACTTGGAAAATTTTGAGAAAAGCCTCAAGGTAAAGCCAAGGCAAGGCAAACTGACTTTGAAGGAATACTACAGTTCAAAGATTGCAACAGAAGTACGAAGTTACAGCACAGTTAGATAGAATATTCAATGTCATTCCAAAAAGATAAGCTCGCAAAGGTGAGTGCGTACAAGAATTAAAAAAAAACTAAACACTAAGTAACGGGCGTAGCGCCCTCATCAGTTAGGCCCGTCGGATCCGGCAAGGATGTGCCGTCAGTAGGTGGGGCAGAGTAAGCAGCAGTTGGGTTCACAGTTTCTTCATCAGGCCCCAAAAATGAGCCATCGACCTCATTATCCTCCGACTCACTACTTTTGGAGCTGGAGCTCTTCTTCCTCGAGCTCGACGGCCTCGACCTCCTCGGCCTTAGGCTCACCGTCTTCCTGGTACACAAATATGCCCCTAGAAGCCTCACACCGAAACCTCTCTATTTCAATCTGGTATTGTTTGGGAAGAAAGGAAAAGTCCCGACCGGGATCAGCCTCAAACATCGCCCTCACGAGGTTTAGTGACGTCTCCCAGAGGTCAACGACGTATCTCCTCTTGGCCTCCTTAACAGTTGCCTGGAGGCGGATAACTTTAGTTTTTTTCTCAATGCGCGCCTTTCGGACTTGAACCAATTGGTGAGATTGATCCGACAGCTTTTTGTCCATCCAGAGGGCGCATGACTCGACTTTCTTAAGATCGGTCGCGAGCTTGTCATTTGCAACTGCGAGTTTCCCTATTTCGGAACCGATAACCTCTTTGTCCTCCACAACTTTATTTTTTGCGGCCTCAAAAGCCACAAGCTTATCCTCAAACTCCCTCTTGGCATCCTCGCTGGATGTCTTTAGGGTCGTAAGCTTGCCCTCCAACTCTTTGATCCTCTATTTTTGGCGTCAGACTTTCTCACACGCCTTGTCTTTAATGTCAAGGGCCTCGTGAAGAGCTGCCTCGGAATCCTCCAAAGTGTCGTAGTGCGTATGGTAGAGATAAGCAACCATGAAGCACGCCTGAGATCATAATGTTAGTAGGAGGCGTGAACAAAGAGAAAATTCTAACAAGCAAGGTCAGATGGTTCTATTACCTTGCTCACCACCCGAGCAGTGTTGAAAAGTTGACTATGGGCGGGCAGAGCTTTGAATTGCTCAGAGAGATTGTCGGAGACGGACTCTTTTGTTAGTTTCGCCCCAGTAGCGATCTTGTCAGGAAGAGTAAGAATAAGCGCATCCAAGCTCGTGTCGTCGAGCTCTCCTTCAAGAACTCGCGGACCCCTTGCTAGGGCCCGCGACGGTCTCTTTGGTCGTCCTCTTTGAACTCGGAGCCCCTTGAGACCCGCCCCCAGGGCGTTTCACCCCAGTCGCCTCCTGGATAACAAGGGCAGACAAAGCAACAACAACAGAGGCCGAGGGAGTAAGGGCCTCTGAGATGATTGCCGCTGGGGCGGGGACCTCGAGAATGGTAGTCGTCGGTTTCGGGGTAGCACTGGTTCCTCCAGACAAGGCCCCGCTTCTTTTTTAAGCCAATAACTGGTGGGCTTAACGGCAAACCGTGTTTCTACAAATGTGGTTTACAAGTCAGAAACAAGCGAATAATATGAAAATAAGATTAGCTCAGGACGAGTCCAACACTTACTCCTCATTTTGCGGGGTAAAGAGATGTAGGCGATAGTGAATTTAGCGGACTCCAGACAGAACCCGTACCCTTGAAGGTTGGATATGTCGACGAGTTGCCCGACCTCTCGCTGACTCTCCGATAGAACGCTAAACCGGGTAAGACGGGAAGTGTCGAAACCAGAGGGTGGTTGCCTATCGCGGTTCACTGAAAAAGAAATAAAGGGTTGTTTAAAAAAAATGAATGGGTGAAGAAACAGCTGAATGACGTCGCGAGGGGTCAACAGCGGGCTTACATGCTTCTCCTTGAAAGACACCGCCTCTATCCCACTCAAAGAAGAAATAGTCAGAATCCCAATTCCTTATTTTACCCAGGATTTTAGCCAAGCCATTGAATTTCCTGCTGGTGTTCGACAGATAATAGGTGCAGTCTTGGCCTTTCTTGAGTTTGTATAAGAACACAAGGTCGTCGATCGTGAGATCGCTCAGGAGGTAGACTTGAAAGGCTATAAATAGCCCGATAATTATTAAGTAAGAATTCGCCGTTAACTGAAGTGGTGCAAGATCATAATACTGAAGTACACTTAAGATCAAGGGTGTGAGGGGATGGAAAACCCGCACTTGAGCAGGGTTTCGGTAATGGTGCACCAACCCACGGGGGGTATTTTTCTCACATACCCCACTGGTAGCATAAGGGCAGTCTGGATGGAATATCGATCCAGAATTTTAGCAAGGTTTTCCTCATCTATCGAAGTGGAAGGGTCCTTTTTCAAAATGAATTGGCAGTGCAGGGTTATCATTTGAATAGAATCGTCGGATTGATTGTCGGATCCCGCATCCAAGCGAGTACTGCCATCCTTGAACAATTCGTCGATGCTGGCGTTGGAAACGGACTGCGACATGGGAACTTAGACACCTGAAACACGGATTAAACAAGTGTTACGGTCGAGCCTCTAAGCCGAAGAACATAGACACTTGTAATCAAGCCAGGTGTCTAAGAGAGCCGAAGTAAAACTCGCGAATCTAAAGCGAGCTCAGGAATTGAAATTCTAAAACCCAGATCCCAGTAGCGGAATTCGGCGTCCTATTAGCCATTTGTTGACCGTTTTCTGGAGAAGAAATCCAAAGAAAACCCCAAGCCACCCCAAAGAAGACCAAACATGCTAGTATATCTCAAACCACTAGTAAAATGAAACAACATGGGCATGAATGATAAAGATTAAAAAGGAGAGTACTCATCGAAAAAGAGAAACGACTAGAAATGTTGGAGAAAAGGGCACAACAAGCCAAGTCGAACGAGAAACGTCTCTCTGAAGAAAGGAACGACGGGAATAGATAGCCAAGGAAAGAAGAAGGGAACAGGGATGCCCCTATTTATAGAAAGTTTCGAACGGGGCGGGAACTGATCTCAACCGTCGGATCGAGCAAGCCATCCTAGCCTTTAAACACAGGGGACGATCTCAACCGCTAGGTAGGACACATGTCGACAATTCGAGGAGGCAACATAACCGTCGAAGACCTTCATCATAACCGCTGACACACGAAGCGACGTGGCCAACTGTCAGAGCAATTAAAGAGGCGGTCGCATTAAATGAGACTGGATAGCTCAATGGACGATGAAGCAGCTAACTTGTTATCCCTAAAAGGCGGACTCACCTAGTAAAAGTGTTTGCACTTGGATAGGCGACCTCCAAACACTGGGGGGTAGATGTTGTGCGAGATTTTTTTGTTCAAAGTCCGCCTAAGTCGGTCAATCGGGGAAAAGGTCTAGGAAAGCTGATGATGGGTCAATTGTATTTATGCCCTATTTAGAAAGGTCACCCAATACAGTTCGACAGATGAAGTCTCCAATTATTGCAGCAGTTCGGCAAAAAGCCTCAGGTCGCCCGAGTGTGTTTGCCAAGGTGACAGCTAATTGATATGATAAATCTTATCCCTCAGCAATAGGGATATGATCAGACTCAAATTCCAAATTGATACACAATCCCGGAAACCTCGTGATTGATTTTTCTCATTGAAGCATATTTTTATTTTGATTAAACTTACCATGTAAAAGAAAAAGCACTATAAATACCCCAACCTTTCATTGAAAAAGGGTTACAAATTATTCAATAAAAGCATTATAGCTACAGTGAACGTAAGCTCTCAATATAGAGACTGAACCACTTTAAAAATCTCTTTGTTCTTTATTTATTGCTCTGATTATTGTCTATTGCTGGTTATTCTAAATCACGCACACATCCGTTCCGGTTTCGACAAGGTCAACCGGATCTCTCTGGTTGGTACAAATTTTCGTATCAACAAAATTATTAGAAAAAATAAAAATTTTATTTTTACTATTAAAATTTTTAATATGATATTTTTTTTATAGCATTATAAAGAACTAAGTATGTTACATGCCATGTCATTTCAATATTGAAATTTCTATAATGCCTTCTCTCACATATATTTTTGGGGGGGTAAAATTAACTTTATTATTATTATTGTTATTTTTTATTAACCAATAATTATAAAGAAAGTGGTAGGACTTTACTCAAAAGGAGACACTATTAAAGTGTTGTGTTGTGAACATACATATATAGACTTAAACAAACAGTATCAGCAGCGCTAGCCAATAACAATATTAACTATAAATACAATCTCTAAGTGCTAAAACCAAAACCAAACGACACAGATACAGACCAATCCTCGTCGTTCGACTCTTCCACTGTAACCCTCCAAACCCTAGTTTACCAACACAACTCTCCATTCTCTGTTCTCTCAACTCTCCTTTCCCACTTTCTTTGATCTATCAATTTGACTCAATTTACTCTCCGAAACCCTAGGCCGCGCTCTCCCAATCTTTTAATTTTTAGAATTTGGTCCCTCAATTCTTTTTTTCTTTCTGTTTCGGTTTCCAGGAAGGAATTGTCGACCGCCGACGATAGAGGAGCTTGAATTTTACTGTTTTGACCTCGTGATCTGAAGAGGAATATTGGTTGTTTGTGTCAGGTTAGCGTTTTCTTTGTTTGGAATTTAGAGTATGTGTAATTTTTTGGGGGAAAGTTTAGTTTTAATGATGAGAATGAGCGAGTGATTGGAGGTTAGTAAATCTGTGAATTTTTTTTTTTTTTTTTGTGTTATTGATTTTGTTTTTGATATTTTTAGGGGAATGTGTTAAATGGTGTTAATTTGGGTAGGGTTACTGATTTCGAATTGATTTTTCGTTTGGTTTAGGCGTGAGAATGAGGTTTATCGTTTGTTTCAGTAAATGGAAATGATTAGACATGTTAGTTGTGTTAATAAGTTGTGTGTGATTCTATGCTTGAAACTTCCACCCTCTACCCCCTAAGTGTGGCTGGTAGGTGTTGTAGAATTTGCAAATGGTGGGAATAATTTGTTGGAAATTTTTGCAAGATGAAATGGGCGTGAGAATGATTCGAGATGGTTAGCCCTGAGGGTTGGGTTGGGTGATCTTACTAGTTTCTTGACCACTAAGGTTTTAGGGTCATTTCTTTCACTTTGTAGACCTGGGTATTAAAAATCACATCCTGGGTATTAAAAATCACATTTTTGTAGACCTGGGTATTAAAAATCACATTTTGTAGACCTGGGTATTAAAAATCACATTTTTGTAGACCTGGGTATTGAAAATCACATGTTTGTAGACCTGGGTATTGAAAATCACATTTTTGTAGGCGTAGTCCTGTCTATGGTGCTGAGCTCTTTGTTGATCTTATATTTAAAATCATTTCTTGCACTGAGTATCTGTTGATTTTATTCCAAGCGGCCCAGAGTTTTGTGCTGGTTGTCATGTTTGTATTTTCATGAATTTGTAGACCTGGTCCTTTCCATGGTACACTGCTGCTATTAGTAAATTCATATGTATACCCTTCTTCTGGAATAGTAGTGAAATATCAAATTTTTTATCCCTGTCGAATAAAAAGGAAAGTAGCAGATTTGATTAAAATGAAGCATCTTTGGTAGCAAAGTAGTGGTGCCACTGAGGCAGATGTCTATCATTAGAGAATACCAAATATATGGCATGATAGTATCTAATAGAACTTGAAGTGATTGGTGATCAGATGCACATACATAATTCTTGGATCGGATTTCTTATGTCGAATTATATTTGTTCCTGTTTTGTAGCTTGGCACCCTTTTTTTTTAATACTTGTGTATGCTCAATATCTGCTATTACTTTGAGGCTCAGTTTATGGTTCAGATGATTGATATTCTTAATATTGATCAGCTATTTATTCATCTTTGATGGTATTAAGTCTGGGTCTATATGTTGCAGTTGATAATGATTGATGGTTTTGCAAAGCATTAAGCTATGGATCCTGAAAACAAGAAATTTGGAATAGGTAATATATGTTTAGACATTGCGACCATATTGAATTCTCACCCTTCTTTTCTCATAGCTAATTCTATTGTTATTTATTATTCATGTGTGACCATTTTTGTGTGCAAACACACACGAGCATGAAATATACATTCACAGATTTTGATGTTTAGCGTTTTATTGATGATGATAACTTCCTGTTTGAATCTTGTAGGGGATAGGGAACTGACTGGTGCTGTTGATCTCATAAGTCACTTCAAGTTGTTGCCCCATCATGATTTTTTCTGCAAGCGATCACTTCCTTTATCAATTTCAGACACTCATTATCTTCACAATGTGGTTGGGGACACAGAAATCAGAAAAGGAGAAGGGATGCAACTGGATCAGCTTATTCAAAGTACATCATTTTCCAGAGATATTAATGCAAGGATACAGCCTTTTGACTTGGATGTCCTCAGAGAGGCCTTTCAACTGAGGGAAACTTCTCCCGTTGAGTTACCTCCTGTAAGGATGCTAATTCTTGAATTTAAACTTTTCTGACCATTCTTTTATATGTTTCTTCAGCTGGATGACATTCCTGGGTTGTCACTGTGTGGTGCTTGTTTCTGAGTTTCATGCTCTGAAGTTGTTTGCTATTCTCTTAGATGCTTATCTTATTGTATGCCATTTATTTTCTCATCAGGCAGAGAAGGGAACTCCTACCATTGCCGGGAAATCGAAAAGTGAGTCCAAAGACAAGGAGAGGAAGCATAAAAAGCACAAAGACAGAGATAAGGAGAAAGACAGAGAACATAAGAAGCACAAGCACCGTCATAAAGATCGAAGTAAGGATAAAGACAAGGATAAGAAGAAGGATAGGAGTGGGCATCATGATTCTGGTGCTGACCCATCAAAGAAACACCATGAGAAGGTTAGAAAATTGGAATTCTCTTGGATTCAGATCTTATCAATTAGCTTCTTTTTTTTTTAAACCAGAAAAAACACAACGAAAATGAAAAATTTTGAAGTCCTCACAGATTAAGGGAAAAAATAATGAAAAAGGTTGAGGCATTCAATTAGCATTGCTATGATACCCTCTTTACTAAGGATACAGATAGTCAATGAATCAACTTTTTCTGCAAAAATGACATTGTCCTTTTTATTTGGATGATGTATCTTTCTGTGGTCAATTAAAGCAAAAAAAAATTTCTGATGGCAAGGCATGAATTGATGTTATGATCTTGGATGAGTTAGGAATAACCCTTTGCAATAGTACTTTCTATCTATTTCCTGCTTTTTTTTTTTTTTTGAGAGGTAACTAAACTTTGTGAAACTCCCATTATAAATCTTTCTACTTAATATAATTTCAGAAAAGGAAGCATGATGGAGATGAAGATCTTAATGATGTTCAAAGGCAAAAAAAAAGTAAGGTAATGCATGCTGGTCAATCTCAACTTCTTAGTGCTTGTATTCTGGATGTGCCACCAGCTCCCTGATTCCTGTCTTACTCCTGTGGTCATATATGCTGTCAATTATTATAATCAAGCTCTCTGCTTAATTTTCATTTTCTTGCAGCATAAGAGCTCAAGGATCGACGAAATGGGTGCAATAAAGGTAGCAGGCTGAAGAAATGGCATACTATAGTTCATTTGTTGTCTCAGATGGTTGTTGTTGAGAGTTTGGAGGGGTTTTCCACTTGAATGATGTCATATAGCTTGAGGTAACATTGATATCTTGTTAATATTTTTTATTTATCCTACTTTATATATATGCTCCATCTCATTCTTTTCTTCCCTTTTGATATATGAATGACCTTACAAAAAACAATAGAATATCTGCCCATCAACATTTGAATTATATTCCTCAGTTTCCCAGTGGATAACAGATGGTGTATGCCTCATCTGTGTCGCTAAAAGTGCCTGATATTTAAACCAAAATCGTTTGACTGAAGCTTTGCCTCTGCAAACCCATTTAAATTGCATTGCCCACCTCTGAAAGTTTCGTCCTCGTTAAGCCATTGGCACAGCTTTGCTAACAACTACAAGTAATAATTAGTACTTGTAGGTTCTAAAGAACCGAAGTCCTTTTTTTTTTTTTTTTGCTTCGTTTATATTAGAGGTATCAACTTGTTTGGCTATCTTTTTTTCTTGTAATCTACATTTTCAACCTTTTGTGTTTCAACGTTTGGCTCTAATCACGTTGGCAGCAAGTTGTTTTTTGATGATATTGTGGGCCATATTGCCTCTTGATTGACTCTTTAAGATGCTACCAATAAGGTCTTGGTCAAAAACTTGTGAAAACTGGTGTATGTTTGACATTTTGTATCTCCTTAACCACGTGTATGATTAACATTTTGTTTCTCCTTAACTACGTGTATGATTAACATTCTGTTTCTCCTTACCCTTATATATGATGTTATTACTAGCTGTTCCTAAGTTTCAGACAATCTTATGTGATATTCATTTTGGTGCAGATTAGAACTGACTAAAGAATGTTAAGAAGGTGAATTCACCAGTGAAGTGTGTGGATGCAAGGTAAAAAAATGACTGAATATGAACTTTTTGTATCATAACAATGGTCTAATATAATTTTTGGTAACCTGGAAAACTTTATCCTTTTTTTTTTCTCAGTTTTTATGGCGCATTGGATATCTCAGCCTGTACACATTATTGTAACCTTTTTCTTCATCCTTTTTAGAAGTCCAAAGTTTAGTTTTATGATCAGTTTAAATTGGGGTTTTGCCACTATGAAATGTAGGAAGATTGGTACAAGAAAGGAAATGTGAATGTCGATTCCTTTCTTCCCCATGAGAAATGACTAACATGTCCCAGTTATTCAAAATGGTTGTAAGGGCCTGGGTTATTTGTTTTCTAACATGACTGATGAATTCCCAATTTTATATGGCAAACATTCTTTGTATATAAGGAAGAAAGATTGGTTGTCATTAAGGGGATCTTTTTTCTTTCTTTTTTGTGAATTTCATTCGGCAAATCATGTCTCCATTAGTTAAACATTAACATTATACCATGCAGAATGATTGGTTTTCTGAGCATTCTTTTAATCGTGATTAGCACTAGACGAAACATTTATCAATTTGACAAATGAGGGCTTGTATTGTATCAATGGATGACGTGTGGTAAATCATTTAGATCAACTAGCAAGTTCAAATTAACCAACTTAGGGCTTATTCTGGGTCTTGGTAACCATATTAGCTAAATGTGGCAGACTAGTTTGGGATAAGTTGTAATGCATTTTAAGTTTCTGAGTTACTTAACCTACCTGAAGTTGTGTCACTTCAAACCTTTGTTGTAGAAATCTGACCTTGTTTCCTGTTTTTTTTTTTCTTATGTGTTGCGTTAACATTTATTACATTTGAATGTTAAATTATTTTATGGAAAACGCCATCGGAGCCTAGTAGGTCAATCAGTCTCCATTAATCAGTTGTTCCTCTGTAGAAATTTTGTATGGTTCCTGTAAGCTACTTGATATGATTTTTTATCACGGCTGGGGATGGCAACCCACCTCCACACACATTTTCACAGCACTAAACATCTTTTTCGGAAATTCTATTTTCGGCTGGGTTTTTAATGCTGGGTCTGAGTTAAGAAGGATATATTTGAGCTGTGGGTATACACTTTTCAATTCACTTGCATACTTATTATAATGTATTCACTCCAACTAAACCCCAATACTTATTATAATGTATTCACTCCAACTAAATCCCAATATTTATTTATTTCTACATATAATTGAACCTAAATAAGAGTTGTTTCAGTGAATTTGGTTATTTGAAAGATGAACAATTAGGATTTTCAAATACGTTGAGCAAGGGTTGATTTTTGATAAAGTGATATATAAATAAAAAAATTAAATTTCGTATTAAAATTTTCAAAATATTTTATATAATAATTAATGTTTCATAAATTGTTTGGTCAATTTTGAAAGCTTTTGGCTCTAGGCACATTATACATCTTAATTTATGCTTTTAATGTCAAATTTTGGTATTCTTGATGACTTTAACAAAGAGTAAACGACTTTTTTCCACTCATAGTTTGCCTTAATGATACTTTTCCATTCAAAAAGTTTTAAAATACCATTTTCCCTCTCAAATTTTATTTTTCTCTCTTGTTTGGGTGGGAAATATAGTGAAAGACGAATATACCTCCACCCATGGTTTGGATGGTAATCGGAGAGCAACTTGGGTAGGGAGTGATAGGGGTTTGGTAAGGGGAAGCTAATGGTTGAAAGGTGGTGACGGGAGGGATTTTCGGCCAGTAATTTAACCGAACTTGAAGAAAATCGCAAAAAACCCTAGGAAGGAGGTGGCGGCTATCGGAGTTCAATTGGGGTGGAAGAGTATAGGGCTTTTGAAGGGGAGAAGTCAATGAGTCAGGGGGTGGAGGTGGGAGTGGTTGTCGCTGTTGGATTTTGCTGGAATCCAACAAAGGGCAGTCACGCGACACGATTGCTAGTGGGGGAAAAAGGGTGGGGTTTTGTTACTAGGGTGGTTGGGAATGTTGTGGTGGTGGTGGAAAGGATTTTTGACACCAAAATCAATTAGAAATCCGGCTTGAAGGGTCAGTCGTGGAGTGGAGGTGGTGGTGGTGGTGGTGGAAAATGGTGAGTGATGACGGAAAATGGAGGCTTGTGCTTTTTAGAGGAGGTGATAGGGATTTTATGGGTGGTCTCGAAAGTAATTTTGGACATTAGGATCGGCCGAAAAACTGCTAAAATCATCAGCTTCGAAGCTTCTAATTTGTATCACTACTTGCTAACGTGTGCCCGTCCTCTTCTCTCTGTCTGTTGACCATTTTGCCCTCACCTACAACGAACTTTTGACCATTTTGCCCTTTCTCATAACAAAAATTACTAACAAAATTGTGCTTTGGGTGAGAAAATGGTATTTTAAAACTTTTTGGATAGGGAAGTTCATTAAGGCAAACCTTGGGTGAGAAAAAGTCATTTACTCCTTGAACAAATAGGTTTCCTTGTTTTAAGCATCTCTATTTGATGTTGGGCCAAACATAAAGTCATTGTGGACTGCAAATCCATTAACTTATGAGAGCTTGGCATTAAAACAAAAATTACAGAGTATATCTATTGGCACCCCACTAATGGACTAAAGAAACCCTACTTTTAAATAATTTTTATAATGATAAATTTATCCTTATATTAAATTATTAAAATTAACTTAATTTCCTATTCTTTACAAATACTTTGACACTTTACTATTATCTCATAAACTCTAATTTTTTTTTATATTTTTTATGCTATTCAAATCATTCTTTAAGACAAAAACAAATAATTCAATGGAGAAAGAAGATAAATAACAAGTTACAAGAAATACAAAATTTGTAAGTTTTTAATCGCTTCATATATAAATTTATTGTTATTTTTTCTTCAAAGTATTAGTAGCTATTTTAATGTATATATGTTGAAATTATTTGTAAGGATATTTTTTAGGTTTAATTTTTTTTTCTCAACTTTCAATTTAGTTATCTAAAATTATATTATATTTTAAGAACGATGATAAGGGCATATAGTATAAGTGAAGGGAAGAAGAAGAGTAAGATTGATGGAAATTCAAATTTGCATGAGTGTTGCTATGATGTGTACATGAAGAGTTGAGATAGAAACGTGGTTCGTATAAGACCATCTCCAACCATAAACACTAAATTGGTGCAACTTTTGGTGTAAATCACTATTTCATCTCCAACCATTGCATCAAATATTACACTAAAAAGAATATTATCTTTTTTTACTTTAATTTAATTCTCTACAATTAATTATTTATCTACGATCCTTCATTTTAATGTTATTCTACTTTATGTTGTATTTTTTTTTATTTAAGTGTTTTGAAATTAGTATTAATAAATTTTTAGTTA
>WYDK02000017.1:5601241-5612953 GCA_009867345.2 Toxicodendron radicans
CTTTCCTAATTCACAAAATATATTAATCAGCTCAATTAACCATAAAATATATCATAAATATTGATATAAAGGTATTGAAAATATCAATTATTGAATACTTATCAATAGTCTTGCTGAATCAGCTTTAAACTGTCATGAGCTCTGTCCCGAACAATTGAGATACCAAGGATCTTTTGAGCCTGACCCAGCTCTTTCATATCAAACTTGGTATTCAAAATTTTTTTCAAGCTTGTCCTTCTTTAGTGAACTGCTTGTTCACTTTTGTGTAGCTCTTATTATTATTATTAATACTTTTGTGATTTTTGATTGGGATGAGATATGAGTATATTACTAACTTTATATTTTTATGAAACAGTAAATTTTACTGCTTTTGTGAATGTGGATTATGGAGTAATTTCAGATTCTACTGAATTGGAGACTTATGCTGAGATAGATAGCAAGATGATGGGGAGCATGGTTGGAAGAGACATTTGTATGACTGAAGGTGGAGAAATGATAGAGTTTTTTGATGGAAGACAGTTGATTGTGAATGAAAGAAACGTGAGTTTGGAGCTGTATGTAGGAATGGAGTTTGAATCTGAAGAGGCTGCTATGGTGTACTATGATACATATGCTAAGCATGTGGGATTTATTATCCGGGTTGGTAATTGTCATCGTTCTAGTTGTGATAGGTCAATTATCAGTCGGAGGTTTCTTTGTAATAAAGAAGGGTTTTGCGTAAATAACAAGAAGACTAAAAGACTCGAGGTAAGGAAGCCAAGGGAGGTTACTAGGGAGGGTTGCAAGGCAATGGTTATGGTGAGCAAGTTGAAGTCAGGGAAATGGGTTGTTACGAAACTTGAAACAGAGCATAGTCATCCTTTGGGAATTCCTTCTGGCAAGGGTCGTCGGAGTACAGTTCTGGCCCGACCAGGCCCAACCACTGGTTAGTTATTCTTGTTGTCTTTGGAAGGCCAAACATGTTAGTACGTATAATTTATGTCAAATTGGTGGTGTCATTCTTTAAATTTTTGTTCTAATTGACTAGCTCTTGACCGTTTGTCTTTGATGTTAGCAAATGCTAATAAGCATTGTTATATGGAAGATATATGAGTTAATGATTTTATAGGAAACAAAAAAGTTTTGAGGAACAATGTTTTTTATATCAATATTTTCCGTTAGTTGCTAGGTTTAATTTCTCTCTTTGCTTAAGAGAAAACTAAAATATATTTGTGCATTATCCAGCGTCTTTGTTTCACCACAGTTATAAATATCCACTCCATAATGAATTGGTACCATTTCAGTTGGTACCTTTGAAAAGCTTGATGAAGTTGTCGGTGATTACCTCACATCGATTGAGGTGCAGTAAATGAATGAATAACTAATTAACAGTTTAAACTTTACTATTGGACTTGGCTGAACTTTCTGTAAGGTTCATATTCTGCATTGTATACTTCGTCCTACAGCATCATCGCTTTTGCACTGTATATTCTGCTTTCTTCAATCTCTCTGTTTCTAGTCTTTACTGTCCTTTGTTGATATTTAAGCCTCCAAAAGAATAAATTACTGTATAAATGTCTTAAGCCTGCTGTTGGTGCCATAAATGACTAAATAACGTGTTACACTTCTGTGTGCATATTACCTATGACAATCTCTACTTTCCATAACTGCTTGAATTGATGGTAATGCTGCATTAGATTAAGTCTGATGGAGTGCAAATTATCTTTTAGGAAGTAAATAAAATCTGATGGGTCTGCAAGTTTTGTTGAGATCTTGTAGTTTTTGTCTGCTTAACTTGATGTTCCTAAAATATTTCTAAGCAGCCACTGGATTTTGACTTTGTTGATTATTGCAAGAACATGATCATGGTGTCATGTTTGGTTAGTGCTTATTTTCTTTGAGAACTTTTGACATCATCTGGTTTTGGTTGATAAAACTGTAGTAAATATTGTAAAAGATCTCTGGCTGTTATTGTTTCTGAAGCAGAGAAATGATGAATATTTCATCTTTGTTTACATGGAAATGTTTACCCTGGAAGTATATGTTTTTACCTATCTTATCACAGGGATTACTTTGAGTTGCTTTTCTTTTCCGCTGGTTTGGTGGAAAATATGTCTTGAACAGTAGTGAATGCCTACTATTTTCCCTTACTAGCAAGAGGAGACACATTTGACCTGAAGAGACTCAGCACTGGAATTGCCGCTGTTTTTTTCAAGCTCGTGTTATTAGGATATTTTGTTTAGATTGTCAAGTGTAATGTGTTTTTCGCAACCAAAGATTTAAAATAAGAGTAACTATTGATTCAGTTGTCAGCGTTCAAGAAATTTCTTGGGATACTTTTGCTTTTCTGAATAGTGAAATGAAGCAGTCATTCATATTTTATTTTTTGAAGTCATCTTTCAAAGCTGTATACATCTATGCTTATAAACAGTATCAAGAAAAACCCCATGATTATAAAATGAATTTTCTGTGTGGGAAGAAAAAGATAAGAAAATCCGGGAGTTATCTGCAGACCTTCATCGTGCAAATCAGCAGTTGGTAGAGTGCAGGGAGCAACTGGAAATGGTTTTGAATGATATAGAGCAGCATACCAATCACCTTAACAGAAGTATTCAGAACATAATTGAGAATGTTAGTGAAGTTGAAGCTGAGGATCATAACCAATGAAGAAATTAGTTTGTTCATAGTCTTAGGTTACAAAATTACCTTGTATTCCTTCCATTCTTTCCACCTTCTAAGTAGCAGTCAAATGCTTTTTCAGTCCCATTCAAATGCAATTTTTGTAGGTACAGTTTTATGTTCCTGAGAAAAAACAAAAAATGAAACTTCGTGGCCACAAATGGTTATTAACTCACATGTTCACGAGGTTATTTATCCACATGGTGGGACTCAATTTGAGTCATTACATTACAATCAATTTTTTAATTGGGTGGCTTCGTGGATCTGATTACCTTTCATTACTATTTTTAGAATCAATGTCCACCACCACTACTCATTTTCTAGATTGGATGATGTTATAGGATAAAATCTGATAAGATCGCTGATGACTTCATATGATCTCTCAGGTCGCGACACATGTTCGTTGATGACCATATCCAAATTTATTGAACGTTAGTGACATCAGACGACCTCCCAGGTCGTGACACATGTCTGCTAATGACGACACCTGATTCTATTATGTTCAATCGATCAAGTTGCAATCCACTTGCTATATTTACCTCAATCCAATCGATCAAGTTGCAATCCGCTTGCTATATCTACCTCGATCCAATTGATCAAGTGACAATTCATTTGTTATATCTACATCGATCCAATCGATCAAGTTGCAACCTACTTGCAGTTCATACCTTGTCAGTGAGTTCCATCTGTCTAAATGGGACCCGCGATCACTCCCTATAAATAGAAGACCACCATCAACATTTTGAGGATAATCAACGAACTCATCTCAGAAATACTAGACTTATTTATCTCTTCAAAAAATTAGTTAAAGAGGCTTCGAACATCTTTCCCTCTCTAGGATTGCTCTGTTCAGCGAATCAAATCGTTACGATCTAATTTGTAATCATTTTATCTTAAATAACAGACAAAAGTGGATGTAGGAGTTCGCTATATAGTCTCCGAACCACTATAAACTCTTGCTTCTTTTATCTTTTAAGTCAGTAAGTAACGAACTAAATGAACTGATTGCTCTCACCAGTAAATTATTTTAAAATTAACATGATTACGTTCTAGTCATAACGATCAGATCGTAACTAATTCGTTGGTAGTATAAATTTTTTCGTCAACAGATGATAAGTGGTACCTGACCTTTGGGTAGGAGCCCTTGTAGTTGCCCCGTTGGCAAGGCAGAGTCAAGATTCGTGAAATCACCTCATTCGCAGTAAGGGTAATCACTAAGCTAGGATACTAATTATAACCACTACAAATAAGAAAAGTTACTCACTCTTAAAATGGGTCAGTAAAGGGAACGTGTCCACGTGGTTATGAACCCACATACTAGACTATTCCTTAACAATGTGATTCTTAATTTTAAATCTTTCAAAAATCAACGAAGGATTAAATAACAAATTTGATTATTTGAAAGATGAAAAATGTGTGTTTGTTTTACTTTTCTGAAACGATCAGATATGCATATATTTGGTCGTTTTAGGCCACATAAGTAAATTTGACAGGAAACGATCAAATCTTGTTAGCGGTTGACAATACTTTTATGGATGTGAGTGTATTTGTTAATTATTAAAATTTTTATTTTAGTAGAATAAAAGTTTTAAAAATGTTTTGATTTGAATTTGAAAAAAAAATTTTGAATAAGATATGATTTTGGATTGGATTTTTTGAATATTAAACAAAACATGTATTTTTCAAATAGGATAGTAAAGTTGGATAGAAAAAATGAAAGTTAAACAGACGGTTTGTAATGATGAAGTTAACCGGCTCCCTTTGAAAATGAGTAAACTATATGAGGATCCACATGTTTCATTAGAGGGACAGAGTGTTACTCAATTTACTCATTATAATCGTTTATGCCTTATTCCAACCGCCCTAAACCTTTCTTCTTCTTTCTGAGTTGTAGCTATCACAAAATTTGTTAAACTTTTTAAACCTTTTCCCATCAAAATCAGTTTTTTTTTTTAATGACATGGTGCCTCCCAAGTTTAAGTTGAATCTGTTTATAAAAAGAAAAACAAAGACACATGTTGTTAGGTTACTTGTCAAGGTAAACAAGGGTATTATAGTAATTAAAGGGGTAAATCTATCTACTTCAACCTTGGGTAAATTACACTTTGGTCCACTAAATTTAGAAAATAACATTTTGATCCATGTTAGTTTACATACATCAATTATAGACTTTGTACTATTATCAACAAAAATATATATAAAAAAAGGTAAGTTTTATATTAATTGATAACAAGTGTTTAACATATCAAAAATTTATTTAAATTATAAGTTTAAGGAATACAAAATTTAAAAGCATGAGTCACAAAACACAAGGAAATAAATTGACTGATTGTTGGGTAAAGAAAAATGTAAATGAAAATTTTGTTAACAATTAATACTAGGGTTATATCATTTTTACACACAATTTCTCTTATATCATTATGTATCAAAAGATAATTAGTTGATTTTAAATTAAAAATAAATTTCCACCCAATCATTTTTTGTCATACAATGATATAAGAGAAAAAAATGATGTAAACCTTATATTACTCTTTTGTTAATCCCAATTTAAACTACATAGAATTAAAGACATTTTTTTTTTTAATCTATATTGGAGTCCTTTTCATAGCTTTATTTCCTTATCAAGGTGTTTTTAAGTAATATGGGTTGAAATATCACTTTTAGATATTAATGGACTGAAATGTTATTTTACACTAAGAGTCAGGACGAAGCTTTGATGTTCCTTTCAGACAAAGATGAATCAACAGCAAAATCTTATGACCTAAGACATTGCATCTGTTTTTCATGTTGTCCTAATCCAAACCAAAACCCCTTTGTTTCTTTAATCCACTCCTTAAAGAAAATTAATCAATAAAAAGCAACGAATCTCTCTCTTTCTTTTTCAAGTCAATTCATCAAACCCTCGCCATTTCTCCCTCAACTCGATTCCCATCTAGAGCTCATGGACGAGTACTCATCCCTTCATTTTCATTTTCATTTTCATATCAAATATGTAATAATCTTTTTGATTTTATTTTTCTCACTTTGGTTTCATTGTTTTTTATTTCTTCCATTTAGATCCCCAAAGGATTTCCCGGGAAGCGCAACCAGAACCAGTTTCAATTATTCATCAACCACAAGCGTCCACGTCACCGCTTTGGATGGTATTGTCAACGTCAACTCTCTCTTCACGATCGCTGTGTTTGTGGGGCTTTCACTGACAACGCCGGGCCAACAGAGCCTGGAGGCTACGTCAGCATGCGATGCAGGCATAGGGGTTGCCAGAAATCTTCTAGTGTTTGAGGTTGTGTCCTTCAGCTTCTTTCTCTTCTCGTCTTTAGTTGCGCAAGGTTTGAAACTGGCTCTTAACTTGATCAATAGTAAGAATGTGGATGAAGCCTTTAGAGCCCACATTAATCTAAAGGTTTTGAGGTTTGGGATGATGGCTTCAGCAACTGGGTCGGTGATGGGTTGCTTGTTTTTGATGCTTTCAATTGTTAATGTTATTCAGATCCGGTTGGGGACATTGGGTTGTGGGAGTAAATCTACTATTCATGCTGTTTCTAGTTTGCTTGTTTTGGTTTCTTCTGCTCTTTGTGTTTATATTTCCACTGTTGTTTATGCTTTTTTGCACTAGAAAGGTTTTTTTATTTATGTTCTATAAGTTTATCCATGTGGGATTATGTGATTGTAATATGAAGATTATTAGCTAGTCTAGCTGCCTCAATACAATTGAAATTTTGATGGTCTTTTTTTGTTTTTAATAATATTTTTCCGATTGTACTGAAATGCTATATCCCTTGTTTTCATTTTTGTTTTAAAATTATGAACTCTCTTAGCTCAGTTTGGATGCTTGGTTATCTCTAATCTGAACTGCCATCTCTAAATTTTGTTGGCGTTTGCCTTCATAAACTGGAGAGATTTGCTTAAACTATATCGGTTGTGGTTAGTTGCAGTATTGGTCTTCTGGTTGTGTTATATCCCTTGTTTTCATACTTGCTTATTCAATTTTGTTTTAAATTTATGAACTCTCTTAGCTCAGTATGGTTGCTTGGTTATCTCTTATCTGAACTTCCATCTCTAAATTCGGTTGGCGTTTGTGTTAATCAAGTGGAGAGATTTGCTTAAACTATAGATTGTGGTTACTTGCAGTATTGGTCTTCTGGTGTAAGGGAAAAGCATAAGCCTGCAGATATGAAGCAATAGCTTAACTAATAAGGTTCAATCTGTCTTGTGTTTGGGTTGGAAATAAATTTTAGCTTTCTATTTGGTTTCTTGCTTATAAGATTTTGTTAAAACTGCCTTATCAAATGCTAAGCTGAATCTGATATATCGTATATACATTGACAACAGAGGATTTTGTTAAAATTTCTACCAAGACTTCTATTAGACTCTTAATTTGCTAATTCAACTTGATTGAATTAGCTTTCTTGATGTCAAATACCGCAACTCGATTACCTTTTTGTATTTTTCATCTGAACTCTTAAGCTTCTCATTTATGAGGTATTCGATGTGATTGACTGCTTCAGTCGGAATCTGTACCATTTTCCTGGAGATTTGTGGCTTTATTAAGCTGTTGTACTTCATCTTTCTGCTTTGTTTAATTTCTACCATCACTCAGGTTTCCTCTGTTAAGCCCTTTCTGTTGAAATGCAAATATTTTTTATGACAGGTACCAACTTTAGAGCCTATAGCATTAGATTCTTGCTCTCACTGTCGAATGAATTACTCCCTATCAGCAAATTCTTATGTTATTAGTCATTGCTTTGATTCTGGCATGTACTTTTTATTTCAACATTGTTAAATTATCAAATTTACAGATCGTTGCAACTGATTTGATTGGTCTTGTCTTCAAACTAGGATTTGTGTTTGTAGTTATTGCAGTATAATTTCCAAGCAATTTATGTTGATTGATGAGATGACATTACAGTTTTTGAGCCAAAGTTGCTACTCATATTCGTTTAAAATTGCTAGATTAGCTTTAGAAATGCCTCAAAATGCTATAGCACATAAGACACAAGTTTCACTGTGTTGAATTCTGAAGGGACTCAATCAAATTTTGCAGCTCTGACATTAACCATTTGCTGTGAATAACTTTGTCAGCACTGGAAGTTGATGTCTTATAATGCAATCAATTGGTTGATTCAGTAAAATGGTTCCTTGCAAGAATGATAGTCTTTCTTGTCTTTAGCCTTCCGCCTATGCAAGTTGCTGTAACCACAAAATTTTGTTCTGCATACGGGTCAAGAAAGAAACATTATGCTCTTGCTTTCATCAAAAACATCTTCTGAAACTTGACCACCAAGGCCAGCTAAAATTTGACAAATCGTTTAAAATAGGCAAAAAGATTCGTTCAAATTGAATAAGAATTACCATGTGATATTGGAAGGCAATCCAATCATTTTTTTGTATATGAAAATTGTCACGTCCACATTGCTTATGAATGGAGTCGGAATCATAAGGTTTCATCTTTTTAATTAAGTAAATGCATTTTGGGTTGTGAAAAACACTTGTGTAAAATCCAAAAGTAAACTTATGCGGGTTTAACTTAAAACGGACAATATCTATTTAATTAGATTATGAGGTACAATAGACTCACTAACCATTGGGGCTGATTTCAGTATCAATAATATTTGGTTTACATTATTTTTATATATTATTTTTCTTACATCATTATATAACAAAAAAAATGATTGATTGCTTTTAAATTAAAAATAAACTTTCATCCAATTATTTTTTACTACATAATGATGTAAAAAATAAATATGTAAAATTCAAACGTAAACTTATGCGGGTTTAACTTAATGCGGACAATATCTATTAAATTGAATTCGAGATACAATGGACTCACTATCCATTGGGGCTGATATGAGGATATGAGGTGAGATTCTCTCATCCCACATCCTTAAAGGCTTGGTCTAAATTCAATTCATAAGGCTGAGTCCTTTTGATTAAATGGAAAGTACATTTTCGTAAAGCTCAAATGCGAATTTGTATGGGTCCGAACCTGAGATATAAGAAAACTGACCTTAACCCAAATCATTCAATATTTACTTTAATATGATCACATTAAGTACAAAACTAAAGAGAACTATGTAGTACAATGAGAATATATTCCATTTTATGATATTTTAGCTGTATGCGTTCATAGTAGGCTAACACCCAGCCCCCCATCAACCCTTTTATCCTTTCTCTTTTGTTATGCTTAAAATCCAAAGAAAATCTTCCAAATCTCCAGAAGCAAAAAGCAAGAGCATCTACAGCAACAATTTTGACAATATGTATCAAAGCATAAACGTTTGTTTTTCTATATATTGCTTAACCATTTCAATAGTAACATACTTTAACTATTAACACTGCTTTCTATTTATCAAGATATACCAACAAGAGCAAAGAAGACTCAACCATGGCACAGCGGCTCGTAGTCTTTGAAGTTGTTTCATTTGCTTGTTGTCTATTAACTAGCCTAGCAATGAGCCTCAAGGTATGTAGCTACTAAGAAGAAAATCCTAATCAAATATTGATAATTCCATACATCTTTCTTTTGTTTAGTGATCATTTATGTAGTTATTTCTCTACGATTTCAGACAGGAACTTGCAACTGCAAGAAATCAACACATGCTAAAATCCCAACAAGAAGTGCTAGATGACCTTCGCTGCTTTCACACTTGAAAGATGTTGAACATGACACCATGACCATTAATTCCCGTAGAAAAGCACTAGATGACCTTGTGAGCTCAAGCTCACTCTTGACAATAGGCATGGCATAGTTAAGAGTTTATTTGCAAACGAGGTTGTTATCAATGTGATCTATTCTATATGTACTTTACTGTTTACATCCACTAATTCATACTAAGGAGGTTCCCTACTTGCCCATCTCTTGAGACGACACTTTAAGCATGAAAACGTTATCTCCTCATTTTGCATCACAGCCTTAGTTGAAATTTCCTATTGTTCTTAGTTTTGAAGCAGTACTATGAAAAGGGAGTCATAACACATTCTAGGTTAGGATTTTTCTTTATTTTTTTCCACAAGCACCTATAGAATAAGTCGGCTTGACCTACAAGCTCAGGCAACCCCTAAAAGAAAAGAAATGAAAAGGCCACTGATAAACTTTACTCTCTAGAGATTAAACAAGATCATATGAAAGAAATTGCAAATAGAAATTTACAATATCCTGAACATTAGCAGTGAGAAACTGCCATCCGCTTTGTCTCAATCTCCTTCACACTTTGAACTATGTCATCAATGTTCCTTGAAAGGTGATGGGAATGATCCTCCATATCTCTCAAAACCATTTCAAGCTGCTCTTGGTAAGCAGCAGACCGCTTCCGTTCCCTCTGTAACTCAGCAGTCAACTCTCGTATCTTTATATCTTTCTCGTCCTGGAAAAAGAAAATCCCAAAGAGAAAAGTTAAAGAAGCGTGGTCAATTTAAATAAAAACCTTAGAAGATGAAAAGTTCCCACTTCAGTAATAAACATTTTATGACTGAACAATTTATATAAATAATTTGACAAGTCAATAAGCAATCAACACAGGCATTTATTAGAAGTGATTTCTCTTTTAGCCTCAAGGAGACTGAATTGGCATATAAAAAAACAAACTCATCAAATAAAAGGCAGTATATTGTTGCAAAACATACAATTCCCAAAAAGACACACAAAAATAAAGTCTGCAAGTTACGTGGCCCAGCAATTTGAGATCATGTATGAAGGATATGGTGACATTTCATGCTTTGCTCATACATGACAAATCTATAAATGCACCATCCAATCTCAAGTGAGACAGTCAACAGTAAAATCTTTTTCAAACTTGCACATTCAATTAAAAGAAAAGATTGGTTTTGTTAAGATTGCAGATCTTCAAAATTAACTTTAATGTGAAATAACTCTTTCAACTGTGATAGATTTTGCTTATACATACGAAATCTGTTATGGTCAACCAGTCTCAGGTGAGATATTCTGTAAAATCATCTCCAAAGCAGAATTTTTGATGAAATACGAAAGATAGAATGGGATATCAGAACTTTCAGAATTATTTTCGACATGAAAGATCCTGTTTCATGCTGAAGAGGCTTGAACAAGATAGTACTTTAGATTTTTTTCAGTTCTAACACACAAAAGAGACTCAAGGAAATATTATATACATTAGTTTTAATTATATGGGATGTAAGGAAACAAATATAACTAGCAAGTTGTTTTGCCAAAGGAGAAATTTGAAATTTAGCACATTTCGCACAGGCAGATGGTGATCTTTCTTAGCACAGGCAGATCCAGCAAAATACTACTTTCTATCACAAGAGCATCTTATAAGAACTAACTTTTCCAATGAGCATAAACTTCAAATTACCAAGAATTTGATAACCATAATACACCAGGAAAACATTGCATAATGGAAATAAGAAAAACATAGAACACACTAATTCAGAAGCATAATGCATCCAGATGTTTGCAAAGAAACCTAAATTTGAGAAAAGTCTTATTTAAAAAATTCAACCCTCAAATATATTGATGTAAAGTTAAGACTTGCATGAACACTCACCGGAGTTTGAGATAGAAGCACACTCCGACGACCATTGACAGGTAAAGCAACCAATGGATGGTTATGTTCCTTTACAAATCTTGTGACAACCCATTTCCCTGATTTTTCTTTCTTCACTACGATCATCGCCTTACAGCCTTCTCTGGTGATTGCCCGAGGCTTCCTATTCTCACTTCTTCTAGGCCTTAACTTTCGAAAACCTTCTTTATTACACACAAGTCGACGCCAAACTACCTTGCCATCACGCATTGATCGGCGAAACGCATCAACACGCATAATGAACCCCAATCGTGTGGCATACGCATCATAAAACACCTTTGCAGACTCCTCAGAATCAAACTCCATACCCACATATGGTTCCACATCCGAACTTCCTTCGGCTATAACTACCTCCTTCCCATCAGAATTCTCTACCATTTCCCCATTCTCTCCTGCAGAAGGGTTTTCATCCACTGCCAGAAAACACAACTAACCCTCAACAAACTCTACTCACATATATACACAAGATAAGAAACCCACCCACCCACACCCC
>WYDK02000017.1:5613053-5625553 GCA_009867345.2 Toxicodendron radicans
CTTATATTACAATTTAATTGTATTAAAATTGAATTAATATTTGAAATGTTAAGTGTTAACTAAAAAAATTAATCTAACTGAATTATATTTGAAAAGTGAAATTAAAAAAAAAAATAACACAAAAGACAAAAAACATTAAAAAATAATAAAACAAAAACTTAATGTAAAAAAAAAAAATGGTTGGCCAGCGATCACACTAACCCCCCGAGTTAGGGTTATAGGGCCAGGTTGGGCCGACCCTATAACCCGAACGTGCGAGCCTAACTTGGCTCACACATGTTAGCGGGCCCAGCCTGGTCCGAGCCAAACCCACCCGAATTTCCATCACTAATATATGTTATTAATCATTCACCAACACAAATGTTTTAAATTTTTTTATGTGGAGACCAAATGTGAACGTTTAATGATTTACTTCATAAACCTGATAATTAAAACTAAAGGGTTAGACACATGGGTAGACCCACATGGGGTTACATGGGAAGTGACCCTTCTTGGTTTTTATTTTTTTTTTAAATTTCAATTTTTCTCCGTAACAAAACTAAATTAATTAAAAAAATTGATTTTTTCTAATAATATCTTTCCCCATTTTTTCCCAATCCCAACTTTTTCTCTTGCCCATCATGCCTCACTCTATCCCTTCAATCCCAATTTTTTCTTTTCTCCAACCCCAACATGCCCCATCACTCAATTGAAGAATCATCATTGTTTTCAAAAATTTTTTTAACAGTAAGAATATTTGTTGATTTCCTTTTTTTACTTGATTCAATTATTGTATTTTGTTTAATTTATTTCATTTAAGTTCTCTAAAATGTCTTTTATACTGTTGTGATCATGGGTAAGTTTGATTGACTTTCACTATGTTTCTTTAAGCACCTGTAAAATTTTTTTTTCTCCATAACTCGTGAGATTGTTGGCATGTTGCTGTAGTTTTATGTTTGGCTACTACTTTTTTTCTTCTAAGTATATTTTAATTTATTAAATTGCCAAGCAAGAGCAAAAAATTAATTGTTGACTTGTTGTTCTTGTATCAAGAAGACAAAAACTCTCAATAAATAAAAATTAATCTTATTGAAAAAAAACTGATTAAGCAAAAAAAATAAAAAATTAAAGCTATTAAAATTAATATTTATATTTATATTTATTTTTATTTATATTAATTGTTATTTTAACATTTCATCCTTTAAATTTCATTGCCCACATTCACTTTTGATCTACATATTACAATTTTTTTTATAATTAAAAAAACTAATTATTATAGTGATGAAAATGATAAACATTTGAGTCTGAGCACATATACGGAAGAGTAAGTTAAGTAGTGTGTGTTTCAACTGGACGGAGCAACCTGTCATTTCACTTGGACCCTCAAACTTCTTGTCTTTGATGCGCATGAAACCTGCAGATTTTGGTGGGTTTGGGTTCTCAGTCTCCCTGATTCTGATTCAGTAAGTCTTAGATCCTCATTTCTTATCTTTTATTTGCTTTTAATTATCAAATGTTAGCTTCTAAATAGTCTATCTTTTTTTTTGCCTTTTTGAATGAGGTTGAATTTAATGCTTCTTAGTCAATGAACAGTTTTGTCTATCATTTCTGAAATGAAATTTCTAAGGATGAACTGTCACTTCAAGTATGCACAAGGCTGTGTTTTTGGCATTAAAGTTACAAACTTTAATAATGACTATAAGATTTTGAATATGGAATTGTGTTTGAAAATTTGGGTTTGGTTTTGCCAGGAGTTTCAAGCTTTGTGCATGTGATATTCTATTGAATATATGTACCTGTGATGCTCTGTAAATGGGTGATATTTTTGTTTTAGTGACTTATTTATAGATTGAGTTTAGTTGTGGATGGTTTTTGTTTGCTGGGTTTTGATCTTAGTCTGTGTTGATCAGAAATTCACACTGGTCTTTATTAAGTTTCATTGTTGTATTTAACCTTCGTGTGTTGTGAATCCGTAGGTGGAACACTCTGGAATTAGTGCTTTCCTTTTAATTTATTTCTGTTTTTGATTATCATAAGGCTTTTTACCTCGCAAGTATAACGGACCCTATGATTCCAGTTTAGTTCACATATGAGATGTAACTGTGAGATTCCACTTGTGGCTCAATTTTTGTCAATCCAAATTTGCTGGCCTTGTTTCAGTAGAATTTGATTTTAAAACTCTCGTGAAGTTTTGGGGAAATGGAATGGATGAGTAGAAGGGCACTTTTATGACTTAGTTGAAATATAGAAAGCATTCTTAGTTGTCAGGTTTCAACTTTCAAATGAAAAGTTTGGAGCGGTTCAAGCTAAAGAAATAATATTGTGAACAACAGAAAAAAAAAAAAAAAGGGGAATAAGAGGGTCTGCTGTTTAATGTTTAATATCGGTTTTTAATTTGGTACTTTGCTTATTAGTGCAAACTATGTACATATGTTGTTCTCATGGTTGACCTAGTGTTTCCCCTTAGCAACCTATGCTTTCTAGTTTCAAGAGTTGGTTTGATATGTTTTGGTTTCTGCTTGAATCTGTAGTTTCTCATTAGATTGTTTATTGGACTTGCAAATGCATTCACCATTAATTTATCATTTTTTTTCTACTTTTTAGGTAATTTTCTGCTATATTAACAATTGGGAATTGGGATCCAAATTGGATAATATGTGTTTGATCCATATTTAAAATTAAGATTATACCTCTAAGGTGGTTGAATGGCTTATGTTGTTTTATGTGCTTTGTAAAGCTTGCCTATGTGGCTTAACATCTCAACTTAAAATGCAACCAGTCCACACTCTATAATTGGAGAAAAAAATTGCCTAATGGTGCCACTTGGCCTATTATAACTTATGTTGCCTTGTGTTTGAGAATTGCAGACCTTAGTTTAGATTTCAAGGCTCTTTTTTTCCTAAAGAAAATAGCCTTAACAGTAATTGTATGATATGATAAGATTAATTGCTCTTGTTATACTACTTAATAAATTTAATAATTTGGATGCCACATTAATTTTCTGAATTTCTGCATTGTATTAAGACAGAATTTTATTTGTTAAAGTTCTATGTCAAATGGTTTTGTTATACAGTGGAATTGGCCACGGAAGTTGCAGTAGAAGACAGCTCTGTTATAGAAAAATCCAGTGAACTAGAAGGTGGTGAAATTCTAGAACCATATGTAGGTATGGAATTTGAATCGGAAGATGATGCAAGGAAATTCTATACAGGGTATGCTAGACGGGTAGGATTTGTAGTACGAATTATGCAACGCCGTCGTTCTGGGATTGATGGGAGAACACTTGCTCGTAGACTTGGGTGTAACAAGCAGGGTTTCTCTCCTACTCACAAGAGTGCATTTGGACCTGAAAAGAAGCCAAGACCAAGTGCACGAGAAGGTTGCAAAGCAACAATATTGGTTAAGATGGAAAAGTCTGGAAAATGGGTTGTTACAAGATTTGTAAAGGATCATAATCATCCTCTGGTTGTTACTGCCCATGGATACAGTACAGTGGTGAGTTTCTATCTTTTTCCCCTCCTATTTATGAAGTTGGAGTGTCTTTGAATCTTGTTTAATCATCATAGTTTAAATATTAAGATTATTGAGTTTCTTAATTAGTTGTTTTCCATCTGCTTGCTGAAACCAACTAAAAATTTATAATCTAGAGCTCCCCTCCGAAAATACTTTGATATATGATGAAGGTGACAGTGGTTTCACCTATCATTTATTTGCATAACATCTTTAGCCTATTAATATTGCTGGGACTCTTTATTTAATTATTTGCATACTCGACGTATACATTTGAACTTGCCGTAGGTTCTCAGAATAGCTTTCAGTTTCTCAACATGTGAGAGATAGCTGTAAATTCAAGAAGTTGAAGGAAAGAAAGGAAAAGAATAAGGTATATTTTGTTAAGCAGATCAGTTGGACATTATTTAGCTTGTTGAAATGGTGCCAACTGCATTACAATGGTATCAGTTGGAGAAACCAAGGTCCAGGTAGATTCTTGCATGTCATCAGTGGCGAGACTCATTAGAAAGGGGACTTGAAACTTGAAAGGGGAATGTAATCTTTCCAGTAAATCAATCTATTGATTTGGATTGCCTTAGATTCAAAATTAGTTTTGACAATATACAACGACATATATGTAGTATATGTTAAATTTGTTTGATAGTTTGTATATGTTTTGTATTTGAACTCAGCTGTCTCTGAAAATTTTTACAGGGTGACAAGGACAAGAAAATCGAAGAACTTACTAGAGAGTTGGAGCGTCAAGAGCAATTATGTTCAGCATACCGAGAAAAGTTACTCACTTTTATGAATAACGTTGAGGAGCAAACAGAAGAGCTGTCCTCAAACATCCAAGTTATTGTTGACAATATCAGGAAAGTTGAATCTGAAGTGCTGAAACTTTCCCACCATAGATAACATTGCCAACCATTCATTGAATCTGAAGGTTTACTCAGGAGCTAAGATTTGTGAATAAGTTATATCAAGTTTATGAGACCTTCTGTCATGTACATTACTTACTAGAATCAGTTTCTTTAACTCCAGATGGTTGATTACTTGGTATTTAATATTGTGTAACCTAATTAAAATTGGTTTATTAGATGAAAGGAAGCTTATACAAAAGCTGAAGTCTTTTTTTTTTTTTTTTTTTCTTGTTTACTTACTGCTTGAAAATTTTCCGATGCCAACATCTACATTTTGAAGATGTAAAGATCTACATTTTTTTTACTTATGCAGGCTAACAAAATTTTCGCAATATTTGATGTCTAAAACTTTAGTTAAAATTTTGTAGCATTAGTTTGTTGGTCGTAGGCTTGTAGCTAATATGAGAGCACTGCACTGGAGACTTTGTTTCTACAAAATAAACAATTCTGTCAAATAGAAGTGAAACCTCACCTTATTCACTATTTAAGCATTGGAGAAAGAAAAAAAAAGCATCTCCAAAATTGTTTACTACAAACGAATATATGCACAGAGACAAAAGCCTACAAAACCATTATCTTTTATCACAAGTAGATACAAACTTTTTTCAAGTATCAATAATCAAACAAACATCTATTTCTAAAAGTTTTATCAGAAATGATATAACTATAAGTATGCATCGACCTTCTAAGACTAATGACTGACTAACCTGTGGAAAATAAATATTCAACTGAGGTACACAACAAGACTGCCGACGACTACAGTCCTAGAATGTACCTTCACATCAGATTCTGTTAATACTCATATAAACAATTATTTGTACAAAGCTCGTCTCCGAAACAAGCCCAGGAACAACAAGATGACTCAACCCCAACTTCTTTACATTGACATTATGGAGGTTTCAGCTTTGTGCTGGTATACCTCACTTATGTGACACAAGCTCAACTTTATATCAATAAGCTCAAGTCAAGCTTCAACCGCCTACAATCATCATAATATATAGAGAATAGATTCTCACATGCAAACAGCAGGGCTATTGATTTTGAGCAAGTCTTTGAACATTGTTCTCGAATTCTTTTACACTATTAACAACTACTTCAACTTTCCTCGATAAAAGTTCTGTTTGCTCATCAACATTATTCAAGAACCCGATCAGCATACCCCGATATAATTCACATAAATGATCTTGATGCTCCAGCTCCATAGTGAGTTCCTGAATCCTCCTATCTTTAATATCCTACAAAAAGCAAATGCACAAACATATTAATTTCAAGATCATAATATTATAATAAAAAGGTATACACAGATCCCTAACCATTCTTTCATGATCTTCCAGTCAAACAATAGATCTCTCTTACTCATAAATTGGGGAAGATTATTCTTAAGGAAGAAAGAGCATTTTATGACTGAAAGCGAGCTCTCAGTAATAATTACGAACTTTCCATTTCATCATGTCGGAAAAGAATTAAGAACTCAAGAGAAAAAGAAAGGAGACAGGATAAGCCCAATTGCACAAAATATTAGCCTCATTGCTTGTGTTTCTGTTCCACATCCTATAGTAGAATAACAATTCCGAAGAGAATAGCATCCAACATGTTTACCTATACTCTGACTGCCATCAATCAATAATTACTAAGATTATTTTCCAATTAAATCACTCAATTATTCTACCGAACAGCTCAATGCCACAGCAGCAGCATCATTTCTGTAATCCCTGATTTTCCAAAAACTTTTATATCAAACAGGATTTTCTGAAGTAAAAAGATACACCAAATAACATCAATTTCCTCCACAATCACATAATCTTGTTTCGTCATTAAAAAAAAAAAAAACCACAAGAACAAAATTCTAATGAATGATCAAACAAAGTTCTAGCAGTTAAATTTGAATAATACTAAACTTTCCAAATGATATCCAAAATTTCCTATCCCAAATGATATGTCAAATTATGTGGTTTTGATGTGTAAATAAAGAGTTCAGGTTGCAAATGATTGTGTCAGTAAGAAAAAACCTCACCATATTATTAGAAGCAGGGATAGAAGAAACAACAAGAGGATGAGTATGATCTTTGACAAATCTAGTGACAACCCATTTCCCAGATTTATCAAACTTAACCAAAATCATAGCTTTGCAACCTTCTCTCGTACTACTTCTCGGTTTCCTCACCGGTCCAAAAACCTCTCTTGCCTTTACATAAAACCCTTGTTTGTTACACGAAAGTCTTCGAGATAGTATCTTTTTATCAACCTCTGATCGACGGCACTGATCTATTCGCACTACGAACCCAACACGCCTCGCATACTCACCGTAGAACTCCTTTGCCGCTTCTTCTGACTCGAATTCCATCCCCACGAATGGTTCTGGCGCGTGCTCTTCAGGGTTGGCTGAGTTGGTGTATGGATTCTCCATTGCTAGTTCATTTTGGAGAAGGAAACGAAAGGATTTGGAATTGAAGATGGGAAGTTTGTAAAATCGTTGAAAAATGAGGCATTAAAGTGAGAGGGTGTGGGTTGGACTTTGAAGTCGGGAGGAGCTTCGGTTTGGTGTTACGGTTGTTTTCTAATTTATGATTTGTCTTACAAATCAAACTAAACGACATGTCGGTTCAACGACAGTTCAATGTATTACTACTTTAAAAAGTGATAATCCTCCTTTGATGTTTGCATGCGCCTACAGTAGACCTGGCAAAACGGGTCTATACCTGCGAATAGAGGTGTTAATGGGTCGTGCCGTGTCATGTCGTATCCAATTTTTCATGACCCGTTGTGCCATGGACTGTGCCGTGTCAAGGCTCACGGTAATTCGTACACCCCTGCACATGGGGGTAACGGTTATTTAAAATTTTCATTACCCCCTTACAGGAGGTAAGGGGGTAATGATAATTTTAAATAACCTTTACCCCCTGTGCAAGGGGGTAATGGTAATTTTAAATAGCCTTTACCCCCCTGCACATGGGGTAAAGGCTATTTTAATTTTTTTTATTTATTTAATTTTAATTTTGCAAGATTTTTTATTTTAATATTTTTAATTGTATCCCTTTTTAATGCTTTTCAATGTTTTTTATTTTTTAATTAATTTTTTATTTTTATTTATTAAATTTTTGTGTCGTGCCGTGCCAAAAATTGTGTCATACGACCCATTAAAACCTCTACCCGCGGGTGGACTCGTACCTGCAAAAATAATATAGGGTATGGGTCTATGAGTATGGACCTGTTTTTTTCCTACCCGTACTCGATCCTACCCTTTTTTGGTGGGTGGGTCGGGTAAACCCGTGGGTACTTGCATTTTAAAACAAAAAAAATTATACTTTTGATTCTAGGGTTTTTAATATTCTCAATCTTCTTTTCCCTTTCATCAAACATTCAATAGCACAAAAGAGAGTGAGACTGTGAGAGACACCCGCCACTACCGATGGAAGAAATCATCAATGTTGAAAAATTATTTGAAGTTCCAGAATATCCCTAGATCTACTCCCTCTGGTGTGTTGGGTTGTTTCTTTTTGCCTCTGTTGGGTTGTTCTTTTGCTGTTTGTTTCTTGCTTTTCTCTATCGGAGGAGATTTGAGGTTGTGTTTGTTGTGTGGCTGGGAGGGTGGAGATTTTTCTCCCATTGTTGGTTTTTTACTGGTTCTGGTGTTGCTAGGGACCTTGTGCTCCTTTGCTGGCCCCTTCTTGATTTGTTCTGGGGTTGGACGTACTGGGTGGTGATGGGTTGCAGGATAACTATCGGGTGTTGGCGCTAGGGAGTTTTGCTACTGCTTTTTGGTTTTTTGATTTCTTTTTGCTGGGTATGTTGGGTTTTTATTTCCAGGTTGTGTTTTGATGTGGCCCCTAGTGCTTTTGTTGTTCTTGGGGGTCTAGGTGTGAAATTTGCATCACTGGGACGATTATTTACTTTCTTTTTTATCAAACATTAAAAAGAAAGACTTTGGTCTTTTGAATGAAAAATGAGTATGAGGTCTCCTGTTCACTAGAGGCAAACAACCTCTTTCGGTGGGAGTGTAGAATACTGAACGAATTGTATCTTCCTTCTTCTATCTTATAAGGGAGATTGACATTTACTTACATTAGTTTGGATAGGTATATACGTGGCATGCATTGACTTGTTTATCAGGTGGCAGCAACAACTAGATATGTTAAGTTTCTTTGATTCTTTTTAACTTCTTTCTACTTGGGGGTGTCCTCATTTTGAGGAAATATTGTTCTATGGAGTATAGAGCTAATTCCTCTTAATACTTGCTACTTATCTTCATTTTAAAATCATAAGTTGAATGAATATTTGGATATTAGTTAGTTTAGGTGGTTTGAGTAGTTTAATGGAAATTGTTAGATTTATGATTGATGAATGGATTAATTAAAAAAAGAATTATTAATTAAAATTGTCTTTGTTGGTTGCTGAATCAGGCAAATTAAATTGAATGGTGAATTAAATTGAATTTTGAGTAGTTGATTGTGGGGGTGTAATTGTAAAAAAAAAAAGCTGCAAGATTTTTGGGGGTGTAACTGTCATAATTTAAAGTTGGTATGAACAGTGTGAGTACTCGTGGGTTCACCCGTACCCGCATAGGGTAGGGTGCTGGTCCAATATTCTGGACCAGTTTAGATCGACCCGTTTTGGGCCCTTACCCGTGAGACCCACACCCCATTTGGACTCGGCCGGTACCCAACCCACCCGCCCGTTTTGCCAGGTCTAGCCAAGAGTCCAAATAAGGGCTGTAAACGAGTCGAGTGGAGCCAAGCTTCGACTGCTCAAACTCGGCTCGACTTCTAAAGTATCGAGTTCGAGCTCGGTCGAGCTCGAAAACTAAAAGCACAGCTTGAGCTCGTGATTGAGCTCGATTATTTTCTTTATCAAGCCTAGCTCGATTCGATTGAGAGTTTGACTACCACATTCTTCTAATCCGTATTATCAATTTCCTTTTCTTCACCACGAAACCTTACATCTAAATACCGAAATTGTTGTTCCCCTCTCATGGCAGATGTCTTCTTTGATGAGATAGGTTCCTCCATTAGCTCTAGCCCTCCATTGACTCCCATTTCTCCAACCTCCACCTGCTCAATCTCTCCTATTATCCCCACTCCTCCTCCCCCATCTCCTTCTAAACCTACCCTTCCAAAGACTTTTGCTTCCATTGTGGCCAGCATACCTTCTTTGAACCTTAGTGAAATCTCTTTATCCCTTGTGTGAGGGGATATGACTTCTGTTAGGATTGATGAAAATCTTTACCAGTAACAACTGTCATTTTGAAAAACTAATCTAATCGATAGATTTTTACTTCGGAAAGGGTTGTAACCGATGAAACTTGAAGACCTTTAGAACCTTCTTCGTTCTCTTCTGCTTCCTTTGCACAATTGGCATATTACCCCTCTCGCAAGAGGTTATTATGGCATCCATTTTGATAGTGAAGAAGACATGAGTCGTATAAAGAGTGGAGGCTAAAAAAGTCTAAAGAATGGAGTTTTTCGTTTGATTTGAAAAAAAAGATCGATTTTAGTTGATTTGGGAATTAATGGGTGTGTTGGTCATTTTTACAAACTTCTAATTTCATAAACCCCTAATACTCCTAAAACTATCAGATTGCCCCTTTCGATCTCGTTGAAGCTCGTGAGCTTCACTAGCCGAGCTTCGACTCACTAAGCTCAACTCGTTTGACTTAGCCGAGCCACTCGAGCCTAGACTCGGCTCAACAAAGTTCGAGCAAAGCCAAGCTTTTATCGAGTCGAGCCGCTCAACTCGTTTGACACCCTTAGTCTAAATAATGACTTTGATGGAGCAGTGACTTCAGTCCGATTTACTTTTGTTATAGAGATAATTTCTTTGTAAACTTCTTGGGACACGTGGCACTTTCCTCGAAATTACATGACGAACTAGATACGTCTTTTAACTGGGAGCTCAGGTTTGAGTCTCATTAGAGACAAGGAGGTAAAGTTGGGATCGATTAAGGATATGAGTATAATAAACTTAAAACTGAAACTAAAACAGATGTAAAGTTGAGATTTATTATTTTGTAAAATTCAGAATAATTATTTACATCCCTCGGTTCAAACTTGGTGTAATTTCTACCATTGGTGTTCGACTTCTATGGTTTGATATCGACTCATTCACTTAGGGGATTCAATTCACTTCTAGGATTTTTGGGTGTTTTTCTCAGACTATAATTTTTCGTTATCAAATTGGGGAAACCAACCCTTATTTATAATCGCACCCAAGACCCCAAGTGGTTATTGAGGTGATTACCTCAAGTTACATCCACTTCCCTCATTTAAAGGAAGTGGATGTTAATGCCCATAATTAAGTGGGACTTAATGGGCCACTTACATTCTCCCACTTGGCTCATTTTTTGCCATGTTGTATAAAATAGTGAATTGACTTTGATGTATTGTAACAACTCTTTACTTACTATGTCACGCCCTAATTTGGGTAACCCTAACCCTACCGAATCCGGGTGGACCGAGAGGCTCGGATTCCCAAAATGAGGGTGAAATTTTTATAAAATCTTTTATAAATTCAAAATAGTCTTTATTACAAAATAATTTACATAAAACTGTATCAGAGTGCACTATATGTACAAGCAATATGCTGATGAACATGCATCTGAACTCCCACAGAAAGCGTGCTGCCTACGCCTCGCGTACCTTGAATGCAAACCTGAAGGGGAAAACACTACAAGAGTAAGCTAGAAAGCTCAGTGAGTGGAAAAATACAAATACATATAGTTGAAAAGGTTTTCGGCCTTCAATCCATATGAGACCCTTAAATTATTCCCCTATGATTTCCCTGAATCATACTTGCCAATTCCCGACGAAGTAATTCACAACCTTGCTTCCCCCCATCAGTGATCGTGAATCATTAAATACGCAACCGTCCTTCCAGTCTCACCCGCTAGGTAAACATAACTATCCTTCCAGCCTCATCCACTAGGTAAATATAGATACTGCTCCAACATCACCCGCTGGACATCACAAATATCTCTCCAGCCTCACCCGCTGGACAATCAAAATTATCGATACTCTGCTCCGGGGATCACCTAGCGTTCCCAGCATGGGTGAAACTCCCGTATCGAACTCACAGGTTTACACCCCGAGGGTCACTCAGTGCACTCGACAAAAGTGGGGTCCTCATGGATGATTACTTTACTCCCATGCGATATTGACCAAACCCGATCCACTCTCAATTTGAACCTTATTCCGATTTATTAGCATTACACCATAATTCAGTCATTTCTATATTCTCGCCATGCATACCAAATATTCATACTATATATACAGAAATATAAATGTATCACAATAAATATTCAAACATCTTAAGATCAAATATAAATTCTTTAAGGGGATCGGGTAATCCACTCACCTGATCGGAGTCGCTGCCACGCTCATCTTCCTTGATCGAAATCCGAAGAATTCTTTTTGTCGAGGTCTCCCTGAGGTAAATCACGACAATAATCAATTATACTAACATTAGGAAGTCAGTTTAGCTTCCTTTATAATAAAACCCCCTTATACCCGAATACCAATCACTCATAAGAATTCCATAAAATTTTGGTTCTAGGCAAATATCACTTTAGTTCCTCTCTGGAAAATATCAATTAGTCTCTCAACTTTTTTAGTCTTTCAATTAACCCCTATAGTTTTTCATTGTTACACTTAGGTCCCTTGACCTTTGAATTATTGCACTTACACCCTTGTCTACTTGACAGGTTTCAAACCTTGCTTTTACACCCCCGAATACCTAGGGTTTTCTAAGCTTTGTCGCTGCGGCGACATTCCCTTGTCGCCTCGGTGACATTGGACCCGAGAGTTTGTCGCTGCGGTGACACTCTATTGTCGCCTCGGCAACAAACATTCTGAAATTTTCTTCTCTTCTTGGTATGAATGTTGCCGCGGCGACATTCCATTGTCGCCTCGGTGAGACTTCAAATTTTGAACTTCGCCGCGGTGACAATCTGGGTTTTCCAGATTGTGCACCACGGATCTGCCCTGAATCTTACCCATTCACTCCCTTTTTACCCCACAATATACACACAACATTGCAATTATACAATACAACCAAAACCTACTTCAATTTCCACCATTATCTATCCCTCAATTAAAACCCAAAAGTTCTCATTTT
>WYDK02000017.1:5633065-5647897 GCA_009867345.2 Toxicodendron radicans
ACTTGGACCAAATTTTTTGTCACATTCGAAGAAAAGACCACCTCCCCTCTTATACCGAGCTTCAGCATCTGAAAATCACCAAAAAGGATAGTCACGAATTACCATTGAGGACAACTCGTTAGGTTTATCGTGATGATCAGGGCGTGGTGGTGTGTTGAAATTGCGATCAGAAAGGCGATTAGGGTGTTGACCTTAGCTGATTTTGAGTGGCTCTGGAGTTGGTGTGAATCGAGTGTATTGCTATGGAGTCAAAGTTGATTTAGGTACCCATTGTGCTCGATTGGGCTTGCCTTGGATCTGGTTTAGAACCCAATTATTTTCTTCAATTTTATGGGCGTGGTCCATAAGTTCAAATAAGTTGTTGGCCTTACTAACCTTAGTTCAACCTATATGGCTTCCTTGAGTCCATTAGTGAAGTTGCCCATGAGTATCTCTTCTTCCACTTCATTCATCGGAGCTGAGTACAACTCAAATTGCTCCCTATATTTCGTTAATGTGCCTGACTGTCGCAAAGCCACCAACATCTCAAACGCTAACCCCTTAAACAACGGCTTGAATCATTCGATCAGGGCCTTCTTAAGTATGGCCCAGTTCAGAAAATGAGCGCGATAATTGACCCATTGGAACAAGTTCAAGGCCTGACCCTCTATACAAACTGTCGCCAATTCAACCTTTGCTTCTTCGGTGATTCGGTTGACATGAAAGTACCGTTCGACTCTGAAAACCCATCCACCAGGATCTTCTCCGTTAAACAAAGGTAATTCCAACTTCACTTTCCTCCGTTCATCTCCTGTATTGTCATGGTTTTTTGGTCGATCCCAATTTTCTTCCCCGCCGCTCATCGGATTACCAGAGGAGTCTCCCCTGTTTATTTCCCAATTTGCACTCTCATCCCTTTCTTCCCTTAGTCGAATCCATTCCCTTAATTCCAAGAGGTAACCCTTAATACTACCCACATCCTCCTTAACACTTCCTATATCCTTTTCTAACCTTTCAACTCTTGTCTCCATTCTATTTACCATACCCAAATCTAGCTCTGATACCAAATTGTTAGGAACACCTAACCTTCACACTCAGCTCAATCAACACAACAAGAATATTCACCCCAAGGATGACACAGAACAACCAAACAATATTAATATGCTGAATGAAATTGTAAGATAATGTATTAAAACTTGCTGAGAAAAACAATAACAAGGAAATGACTCAATAACATAAATGACAGATAACGCTAGCTGTTTGAGACGCTATGACCCTCTCAAAATGTGCCTTTACTCTGAAATATTCGATATCCTATACTCAACCCTATATTTATACCCTATTGACACCCTCTCCTTAAACCCTGCCACGTAGCCACAAGAATAACAAAGTCCCCAAAACGGTTTCCCCATTCCGCTCATGCCTATTGTCCCTTTTTATCCCCTTTTTTATAAACCTGTGTAGTGACTGGTGGTAGTGCCCTATCATACAACAACACTCCAAAATAAACCAATTAAAATATAACCATCACGTATTTGAAAGACCTGTAACTATTAAAGTACATGCAACTTGAAAACTCAATCTTTCTTTTTTAAAAATAAAAAATAAAAGTTACTGCATGTTTCACTCATGTTTAGATCAGCTGAAGATAAAAGGAAAAAATTTCATCAAACGCCACACTTAAGTCAAGATCAACATCCAACAATGAATTATCAAAACAAAGCTCAACATGCAAAACTTGAAACTTAAGTTTTAAAAGGATTTTCGTTTAATCCACTCACAATTTATACCATATCCAGCCCAATTTCATATCTAATTCCTCTCAACACCTCCAGCTGAAAACACCACACACAACACATCAAAGTTCATTCCAAAGATTTTTATGCAAAATCTCACCTAACCACTAGTCACAAATAATGCAAATATAAGATTTTAACCTCTAAAATCTCTCAATGTAAAATTTAAGCAATTCAGTTTATTATAAGTTCTTCTATTTATTCAATCAAACAAACCAGCTAGACTTTCTCTTACTAACAATTTGATTTGAAAACACCCAATTACACACGTCATTCCAACCCAGTTCAAATTTTTCCAGATTAAACACATGCACACACAATACTTTAAACACAGACACGGCAGTTGACTTGGAAATTGGCACAGGGAATACTTGAGAAAAACATAACGAAACAAGAGCAAAGTGCAAACCGATTCAAGAGCTTCACTATTTCAGTAAACAATGAGGAGATCTAGGCTAGATCTACAAATTACGAGCACCAACTAAAGGAGGATCGGAGTTTAGGGAATGATTGGCGATGAGTGACACCGGTGCTGGTGACAATGACAATTATAATGTGATAGACTGATAGTGATAGAGATGGGGAAGAGAGATCAGGGACGAGCACCAACTGATAGTCTGATTTGAGATAGGGAAGAGAGGTCGGTAACTGCTAACTAGGCAATGAGAGTAAGGAGAAAAAAAATGTAAATAACCTAATGGCTTTTTTTTTTATTTGTAATTATATGCGGGTACCCACGGGCACCCGCGGTTAGCACCAACCCACCCATGAAAAAAATGGGCAGGCTGGGTACGGGTCCTAATCTTGCAGGTCTTAAATACAATAATCCGCACCCGTTAAAACTACCCGGGTATGGGCTGACCCACGGGTAAAGTACTCGTTTGCCAGGTCTAGTTGGGTTTAATAAATGTATAGGTATGTTATATAAATTACTTAATTGCCCATATTTTTAAATATTATTATTATTTTATATTATTTTTTACATTAATTTAATCTCCAATATTTAGAAACTTAACTGTCACAACCCTATAATATAATTTTAAAAAAATACAAAAGCCCCCCACCCCACCCTAGCCATCGTCGGCAGTGGCTGGACTGACCAGTTATTATGTTAAAGTCTAGGGGCATTTTTGTCTTAACAGTTGAGTTTATAAGGATAAAAAAGTCTTTAAATTTGTTTAAATAATAAGGCATTTTGTCATAAATTTTCATTAATAAATGACAAAATTATAACTTCAAATAAGATTAACTAATAATCTTATAATACCATGTATATTTTACTATTGGTTATGGAAGATTACCGGAATCTTATATTACTTAACAATCAAACATGGTAATGCAAGTAATATATAAGTAATATAAGATTATTTAACTTCAGTAATCAAATATAGTCCCCAACCAAATGCTCCCAAAATGTTATATTAAGGGGAAGATAAATTACTGTGAGAGATTACTAGAAATGTTATATTAAATGTACTTGGTTGACAGAAATAAATTAGTAGGCATATTATATTTATATGTTTGATTGAGAGAAATAAATTGGTGGGTGAATTGTCTTTTTTTAATATTATTATTTAGATAATTTTAACACCCTATATTTACAAATTTAACTAAAACACCCTCATAGTAAAAGTTTAAAAAGTAACGAAGACACCCCTATCCATCCAACCACTACCGGTCGCCTGCCGCCACCACCGCCAGCCGAATCTAGCCGACCATCCGTCGATCTGACCGTTAATAAATTTGGCCGAAAATGGCTTGAACTAATCTGGCCGTTAATGGCCAAATCCAACCAACTGTGTGTCGTTACCGGTGGTGGTGGCCAAATCTAGCGGTGGCAGGGATGTAATTCAATTGAAGTTTAAGTGTATAAATGTCTTAATTTTTTTGTATAAGGCTAAAATTGTTCATAAAAATTATTGTAAATTGTTTAATTAACTAGGGCATTGCTTGGGACTCTTTGGTATACTACTCAAGAGATCCTAAGTTCAAATCTCTACGACTGCTAATAAAGGGTAGTCACTGAAGGGATTTACCTGGTCATCAATTTCAGGGTCTCGAAGATTAGTTGAGGTCCAAACAAACTGACCTAAACACCCCAATTATAAAAATATACAAAAAATAAAAAAGCAATTTCTTCAAGTTATCCACCAAAAGCTTTGTTTTGTATCAATGTAAGTGTTTCCAAGCGGTTCAAAGGAGTTGAACCTTATTAGGAACCGATCAATCACTTAGTTTTCCTTGCAAAACTAGTTTGTGTTGCCTAAAAAAAATTAACAAATATATAATCATATTCCATAGTCAATGATATGAAATGGCTTTCTTCTCCAACATGATTTGGATCAAATTTAACTGTCAAACAATCAAGGAAAATATCACAAAATCCCAAAGTCTTAACAAAATTTTCATGGTCCTCAATCCTCATATTCTTGTGTGGATCTTTTTGAAAGTTTCTTCTCTGCTATTTTCTGTCTATTGGGTAGCATAGCCTGGCCGCGAAAAAAAAGAAAAAAAAAACAAATTTGTGTTCCAAAATTAGTTGTAGAGTAAATGGTCTAATAGAATGTTACCTTGTAAACAGAACCTTATCCGCCATCCCCAAGCTTATTTTCAAATGAAAATAAGATGAGAACTGCAATTCACTAATATCATCAAATTTCAAAATAACAGTGATACAATAAAAAATAATAATAAAGTACTTACCGGCATGATGGCATGATGGCATCCTTGTCACCGGAAAAGCTTGCAGTGGAGTGATGGGATGGTGGAACTAAAATGATATGATATTTAAAAGGGTAGTTGAGTTTTAGGGTTTCATGAAAGTTGAAAACACTGAATGTTGACATAAAGAAATTTCAGTTTTACATACCTGCAAGCCAAGTATGGATAAGAAGCTTGTACTTGGTCTGTTCTAACTTCTACGCCCCTTACAGAGATATAAAGGTTAGGGCAATCAATTAAGAAAATCACAACTAACAACTAGGTTAGCTAGCAATAACGTAACATACTTCATAGTCATAGAGACGTTTAGAGATGGTTCATCTCATCACTGTCGCCAAACCAATACCCAATGCATTCTTCATTTGTCTCAGCTGCAACACCATGAACGATTAACACCAAATACAAACTGTACTCATGTGAATATAACATAAACCAGATATACCTCTTTCCGATGATAACCGTTGCCGTGACCTGTGAGGCTTCAGATTCATTATGAATAATTCTTATTAAATTTCCTAACAATTAACTCAACAAACCAGTTAACACATAAGACATAAATTGTAAAACAAATCAATTCATATATACATAAATACACAAATTAATCTAAAACAATTCAGTCATTCCTAAAATCTACACACTAGGCAACGTTGCCAACATTAACAATCCACACATAGGGCATATATAAATTTCAACAAAATTGTTGTTCGTAAACAAGAATAATGCAAAATAAAACATTCCCTACATGAACAATTGACTCACTGTGGCACATATAAATTTCAATTATATATCCATTCCTCCAGAAAATCATTACAAAATCAAACATTCCCAAAATGAACATCAACAGAAAGGGCAAAAATAAATTTCAACAAATTTTATCTACGTGACTACAATAAATTGATCAATAACACTATTAAAAATATATGTGCAGGAAGAAGTTTAGTGAGAGATGAAGCTCCTAAAACAGCAGTTGTTCCAGCACCCACAGCCACGACAGGTTTATTAGATAATATACGCTTCTTATCCATGTGATTTGAAGTTTCTCCATCATCTTCGCAGCTTCTAACTGACTCTCCAATCAAACCTTTGACCTTATCAGGAATAGGAGTATTCCGATGTTTCCGAAGCCCAGTTAAGAAACTAGCATCCACTACTTCTACCATAGTCTTGAATTTCTTAGCTTGACTTTGAAGAGACTGTGCAAAGAGTGTTTGCAATTTATCCTCAAGTGGAAGCTCAGAAAAATCGATATTAGATGATGTTTAATCCCTCAACTGCAATTCAAAAGGTGTAAACTTCAGAATTAACTTGAGCCAAAAAAGGACCATTAAAACTAATCCCAAAAATCTCCCTCATACACTTCCCTATTAATCCTGTCGACAAAGCATCATTTAATCACTCCAAAATAAAGTAGGAACTGAGCCATTACCTCTATCTCCTATTTCCATCTCTTCACATTGCACTTTATTCTGAACATCAACTTGAGCTACAACAGCATCAGGTCGTACTTCCCTGATAAGACACTCAGCATCTAAAGCTGATCTCTTAGATAAATTCTGTGCACAAAATATAAACACCAGACTTTGATTCAGGTTCTCTAATTGCGAAAACAAACATTTTGGTGTGTTCTGGTATGCAAAGTCTGCGAACTAACTCATCAGAAGCTCTCAGGTCATGATTTTAATAATGAAAACGGCCATACATTTTGCAGATTTGAAACCAACCCAAGTGCCATTAAAATTACATTAACATTGCCAGATCTGTTAAAAACAATATAGTCAATAAGATCAAAGCCTATCCTACATTCATCAAGTAAAATTGAGTGAAAATTTCTAGTCAAAGCAGTAACAAAATAGTTTTTCAAATGAACACTGCTTTTGCTCAATTAATTACAAATTTCAAAAAGAAAAGAGAACAAGAAATTACCATATATCTTGTTACTTTAAAAAATGTTTATGTCTACTCTAAACTATCACGGTAAAATAACTGAAAAAAATGATAATACCAAAAAGTGTATCTCACAATATATGGCTAATACCATGCAAAATTTTCTTTCGAAGAATGAAAGAAAATGAAAAAAAAAAATTGAGATTAGCATTTTACAAATTTCAAAATAACACTAATACAATAAAATAAAAGTAGTAAAAGTACCTTGGACTCAAGTTACCAATAATCCACAGGAGCACAATCCATCTTTAAAAATGGTGGAATCTCTTAGCATCTCATATAATGAGTTCTCTACCAACAATTTTCGAGATGATTTTTAGTGCAGTATGGCAATCACCACAAACACAGAGATTCTTTATTACGCAAATGGGAGCACGGGCTGGGCTGTTGAGAAGACCATGTGATACAGCAAGTCTCCCACTATGAGCAAGAAGTGCTTCCTCCTTGCCTTCTTGGTCTATGTCATGAAGAACAAATCTTGTCTCCGGTGTGCAAGCCGCCTCTTTCATTTGAGACTTAAAACTTCTAATAAGAGCATATATCTTATCAGTCTCTGGATGTGATGTATCTCCTGCTCGATATTCATGGACCTTGCTCCTAACTTCTAGAAGATTTTGACTTGCCAATTTCTTCTTTTCTTTCTCTTTTACAAGATCTGAAGCTTCAACTGGTACAAGGCCTGCTTTTCATTTCTCATTCAAACTGGCAGGATCTAGCTGCTCAACAAGCTCAGCACATCGGTCACCAAGATCCAAATTCCCATGAATTCTGCAAAGATTCATCAATGTCTCCCAAACATCAACACCTGGCTCCATTGGCATCTTTTCAATGAATGCCAGGGCTTCATATAAATACCCTGCGCTACCCAACATCTCAACTATACTCACATAATGCTTCACGGATGCAATAATATCATAGTCCTTAATCATTGATTCAAAGTGCAACATGCCCTCATCAATATCACCCAAAACACAACAGGTAGAGAAAACCCCGATGAACATCTGACCATCTAGTTTTAGTCCTGCTTGCTTGAATTGAGAGAAGATCGACTGCATCCTCCCCTAAACCATTCTGTGCAATCATAGTGTCCCAAGATGTCAAATTGCGTTGCCCCATAATATTAAATACTTTAAATGCATCATCCATGGAGCCACATTCTGAATACATTTTTAAAATCCTGTTGTAGGTGCTGAATTTAAGATGGGTCATTGATCTTACAATCTATTCATGCACAGCTTTTGCCTCTTCTAAAGCTTTGGCTTCTCCACATGCCTGCATTAGCTGTAGCAATCGTGGCAAATCAACCGAAATACATTGCTTTCCTAACAACCCTAACACTTCAACAGCTTCTTTCACGTTTCCTGCCCTAATGAAACCATCCAACTCCTCTAGGATACCATCATTTGGGCTACTTTCCGAGGATTCAGCTGATTCCTCCCATTAGTTACTATTTGAGAAGTCACCAGCCTATTATGAACTTAATTTGAGTTGGACAAATATTGTTCCGTACAACCCCTAGCGCCATCCACACAAACCTCGTTTGGTATTTGCTGAAAATCACTAGAGTTGCGGTTCGCTGTGTAAAAATCACTAGGGGTTTGGTGGTACTTCGAAGTATCATCTAAACTTGGGTCTTGGGTTTTGCTCATGCACCTATTCAACCAGGTTGAAGTATCTCAAAGCTGAAAGTGGATTGTTTTTATAGCTTACAAGAGCGTTTGTCTCATTGGTTTGTGCTAAACCTGTGGTTTCTAAAGTGGTTAAGGTGTAATGAATGTGTTTGGATTCTGAGAAAGTTTCTGAGGTGATATTCTCAGAAAAATCCAAGTTTGATTGAGAGCATAGACGACTAGGGTGCTTGAAAGAGCGGAGAAGAAATCGGCGGATTGGTGAAGAAGTAAGTGAAGATTTCATTGTTTGGTGACTAAACCCTTATTTGGAGGAGAAATTTTCATTCGAATAATTAAAAAAAAATAAAGGAGATTAGAATTTTACAAATATCAACAAATTTCAAAAAAACACTAACAAAATAAAAACAACCGAAAATTACATACCGGCCGAACAGCGCCGTTGTCACCGAAAAAGCTTGCGACGGCGAGAGGAAGAATGATGCAAGTTGCTTTTTAATTTTTATACGAGTAATCTGGTGTGGTAAGGGCTATCTTGTAGGGTGAGTTCTAATAGAGGAACTATATATCCCCACGCGAGAAGAAACATTTCGAGACTATTTTTGTCTCAATCTTTCAAAGAGTAACACTTTAGTCCCAAAAACAACCTGTCTAACCTGGTGACTGCAAAGTTAGATGGGTATGTAGGAGAGTTGTATGGGAGGGTTGGTGGCAGCAGCCGTGTGGTTATGTGGTGTTCCCGTGCTGGTGGTTATGGATGCAAAAATCTACCCGAAAGCCTTTTGGATATGATAGTGTAAGGAATGAGTCATTGACAATATCGTAGACTTGCAAGCATAAGAAGAGTGAACACGAAGCTAACAGGGGACACCGATGTGGTGTTGGTCATAAGCACTTCGACGTTAAAGTCAACATTGTTAAAAGGTATTTAGTGAGGGTTGAGAGCGGAAAAGTTTTACTCGGAGTTGTTGGCTAGGGCATGACTAGTCTACATAGAGTGGTCGGAGTTCGACTCTATGTCGATGACCAGAGTTAAGTTAGTAGGAACTAAGCTCAATAGGGGCGAAGGGCAGTGGTGAAATGTAGAGGTTCTTGAAAGCAAGTGTACTCCAAGAGACTTATGAGATAGGCTCATCAATGAATGAGAATTGTGAGGGTATACCTCTTCTTATACAGGAGCTCAATGGGGGTTGAGTCCTAGTAGAATTTAGAATTCTTATGCTTATCAAGCTAGGAGTCCTACTTTTGTTAGACTAAGAATTCCTTGTAGCAAGTGTTTAAGTAAACAGGAAACTCATGAGGTTACTTGCCTTAATAGTACTAGGAGTATTAATTCATGTAAGATTTGAGATCTTGGACGAATTAAGAAGTATGTGGAATTCGAAGCCCTTCATTGATGGGTTGGATATTAATCCACGGGATGACCCAAGGCACAAATTAGCCCAGTTCATAAGGAGGTCTTGCTCGTAGAGTGGTCTTTAACGTGCCAAGTAGCTCAGCTCATGGAAGGGGCTGACTTGTGGTGTTGATCGGCCCGTAGAGTCGGTTGGTCCATAGAATGGTTACTTATTGTCTAGGCCATTTCAGTGGATGATCTTTTTTCAAGAGTGAACCGATATAGACCAAATCGGAATTGGGCTAAGGCACTAGGCCGTATTTGGTCATTTTGTTGTTATTGGGCCTAATAAGGTCCAAGACAATTTTTTTCCCTTATAGTGGCGACAAAGGCACCGTTATTTTTGTTTTTGTTTGTTTTTTAAAGTTTAAATAGGACCATGAAATCATAAACTTAGAGTTTGTTTGGTACGGTTTATTCGAGTAGAGCTTATTGAAGTAGAATTTATGAAAATATATAGTTTTTATGAAAAAGTATTGGTTGTTGGTTAGGAAAATGTGAAAGAGCTTTCAAGTATTAATTTACTAAAAAGAGCTTTAATTTATAAGAATAAATCAAGGGTCTATTTGGTATGACTTCTTCGTGTAGAGCCTATGAAAGAAGAGTAAGTATAGATTATATGAATAGAGCTTATTTGAAATCTTATAACCATTTGGAAATGCAACCAAACAGTGTGAAAAAATTTCATAAGTGTTTATAACTTTACATAAATTTCCAAAATATCGGTATTCTATTTTATAAATGTAATTTGATCTATTCTTGTATATTAAAATCCTTTTTAATAAATTAAAACTAGATTGTTCTTTTATATCTCCTAACCAAACAATTATAATAGGCTCTTTTTTTATAAACTCTATATCAAACAAAACCTTAATTTTGCAACCTTCAACTCAAAACTAAAATTAAATCTTAGATTCCAAGAGAAGCATTTTACTCTTTGTGAGGAGATTGAATTCTTAAATACTTTGGACAGTGTAGTTAAAAAGTGTTTTGTGCTTTTTAGAATCAATTCTTCTTGTCAAATGGATAATGATATGATTTGTCCATGACTAAAATTTAACCAAAATATTCTAAATGCAAAACCCACAAAGCTGGCAACTTAGATTCAAAGTTGAGAACAACAAAACCTGACAAACAAGCAAAGGATTTGATACAAACCTCAAAACCAAAGCAAGAACAAAACTTCTATTTATAAATTGTAATTGACCATATCTATTGTTTCACTATTATTTTTCCATATGCAACCATTCTTCTCACCAACAACAATCCATAGATTCTGCAGAGTTTGATTCAGAAAAATGACCATGGAGCACAATGGCCTCTGCCCATGTCCAGCCCTGCAACAATGTCTTGATGCTGTCAAAAACAAACTCACCAAACCCTCGTCTGTAGAAACTGGTACTGCATTGAAACAATCCATAATCAAGGGAACTATTGTTATTGATCATAAACCAGGGCGTTCAGGGCCTGGAAAATCATCTTCTGTGCAGATTTGTAGTGGCACAATTATCGACAAAAGTAAGTTCAATGCTTTTCATAACAATCAATTTCCATTGATAACCTGCTGATGTTTTCTTTCTATGTTGCATATAATAGACACTAGAAAAGGGAAATTGAGCGAAAAGGCTTACCTGAAGAGAAAGAAGAGTCAAAAGCAGCATGGAACAAGAACAACAACTTACACAATCAAAGTTAATGTGGAGCTTGAATTTGGAATTCCAGGAGCGTTTGTCATAGAAAATCAGCACAAGCATGAATTTTTCATTGAGTATGCAACCCTCCAGGCTCCTGAAAATCAGAATATCTATTTCGATTGCAGGTCTTGGGTATACCCAATGAAACATACTCAAACAAGCCGAATTTTCTTCTCGAACACTGTAAGTTATAGTACTCGTATGCATTAGGTCTTTGTTATCGCAGGCTTGCTTTTATAATGCAATTTAACTCCACAACTCATGTTTCCATTCTATGCTAGAATTATCTCCCAAGCCAAACACCTCCTGGTCTGGTGGATCTGAGGGAGGAAGAGCTTGAAGAATTGAGAGGAGATACTCTCGGGGAGAGGAAGGAATGGCATCGAGTCTATGGCTATGATTACTACAATGATCTTGGCAATCCTGATAAAGATCCTGAACTTGCTAGGCCTATCATGGGCGGGCGTACATTTCCATATCCTCGTAGGGGAAAAACTGGTCGTCGAAAATGCAGAACAGGTATTTAGCATTGCTTGTCCACTGCATATTTCTTTGTCAATGGTGAACTTTTGCTGATTGATCACTTGTTTATATAGATCCCTACTCTGAGAGCCGGACGCAGCAAATGAACTTTGATGTATATGTTCCTCCTGATGAGAGATTTAGCCCAAAGAAACTATCTGAATTTACGGGAAATGCAATCCAAGCTATTGTACATTTCGTTATCCCTGAGGCAAAATCCTTGCTTCATCATGAAGATTCCAGTTTTCAGACGTTTCAAGAGATAAAGGAATTCTTTACCAGAGAAAAAGGCCAAAAAGTTGAGGAATGGTTGATAGAAAAATTAAGGACAGTAGTGCCTGAACATCTTGTCAAAAAAATTACTCATGCAAGCAAAGGGGATCCCATGAAGTTCCCATTGCCTTCAATTGCAATAGGTGTGTAGCCAAGCCTATACAATCTTCAATTCTAATTGATAAGAATCAACAGCCAGTAATCTGATCTTCCATTATGTTTATTGTTCTATAGACAATGAGTTCGCATGGAGGGAGGACGAAGAGTTTGGGCGCCAAATGCTTGCAGGAACTAATCCAACACGAATCCGCTGTATAGAGGTATCCACTATTCTTCTGGAAAATGATACAGTCAATCATCAGTTAAACTATAACTATTGAACTTAGCATACTGATGAACAAATTACAAAATACTATGCTATTACAATCGTCATAAATAAATCTAATCTATTCATTCTTTCGCATCAAATCCAATTCTAATTGCAATTGAAGTAAGAATAATACATTATAACAGTGTTTGGGGCACACACTTAATGTTGTAGTTTAATGATTCCTTGCAGGATTTCCCACTGAAAGGAAAAAATGGACAGATTATCAGTTCAATAAAAGAATCACACATAGAGAACAGCCTTGATGGCCTGACTATTATCCAGGTAGGCATATCTCTTTCCCCTCTTCACATTACTTTTAAGATGTTCAGAGATAACTTTCAATATGCATGGCAGGCAATGAAACAATGGAGGATATATATCTTGGATCACCATGACTATCTGATGCCTTATTTGGACAAGATTAACTCAAAGGGTAATGTATGTGCTTATGCATCCCGGACACTAGTGTTCTTAAGAAATGATGCGACAGTGAAGCCAGTGGCAATAGAGCTGAGCATGCCTGAATCTGCTGATCATGACGGTTTCAACAAAGTTTATCTTCCAGCAAAGGAGGGCACTGAAGCCGCACTTTGGCAGCTTGCCAAAGCTCATGTTTTAGCTAATGACTCAGCTTATCATCAACTAGTCACTCATTGGTGAGTTCAAAACCTTTCAAAAAAAAAAACTGTAACTGTAATACTCATAATGAATATATCCCAATTCCTGCTATTTTCACTATACTTCAATACATGATGTATTTTCCAGGTTGCACACTCATGCTGTAGTCGAGCCTTTCATCATTGGTATGAAAAGGCAGTTAAGTACGATGCATCCAATCTATCGGCTGTTAGATCCTCATTTCAAAGACACCGTGCACATAAATGCATTGGCTCGGAGTATCCTCATAAATGCTGGTGGAATCCTTGAGAATATATTGTTTCCTGCTGAAATTTGTATGCAGTTGTCTTCTGAGCTCTATAAAGAGTGGAGACTTGATTACCAAGCCCTCCCAATCGATCTTCTTAAAAGGTATTCATTCTCAATACAAAATCATTTGAAAGTTCAATCCATTTATCAACCAACATACTTATAGAGACATTGCCATGCATCAATTCCATACTTTCCTCATCCTTATGGCAACGATCTTTTCAGGCGTTTGGCCCTAGAAGATAGAGACAACCCCACCGGCGTTCAAATTCTCTTCCAAGATTATCCCTATGGCTTAGATGGACTTGACATATATGCTGCAATCCAGTCATGGGTCGTAGACTACTGCTCAATCTTCTACAAAGATGATGAAACCCTCAGGAAAGATGATGAAGTTCAAGAATGGTGGTCAGAAGTTCGAAATATAGGCCATGCTGATAAGTGGACCGAGTCATGGTGGACTGAATTGACCAATGTGAAGGACCTAACACGCTTTCTAACAATTCTCATTTGGATTGCATCAGGCCTTCATGCTGCAGTTAACTTTGGACAATATGCATATGCTGGTTACCCTCTGAACCGTCCCACTCTATGTCGAAAATTCATTCCACAAGAAGGGACGATGGAATTTAGTGAGTTCCTAAAAGATACAGACAAATACTTTCTTCAGACATTACCAAACAGATTTCAATCGGCTATTAGTATAGCATTAGCAGAAGTCCTCTCGCGGCATACATCTGATGAACTGTACTTGGGTCAGAGGCCACCAACAGAATGGACGGACCATCAGGAGGTCCTACAAAAATATGAAGAGTTCAAAAAGAAGCTGAAAGAGATAGAGGAAACAATCATGAACAGGAACAAAAATCCCAATTATAAGAACAGACTGGGACCTGCCAAGATACCATACAAACTTCTGAACCCAGATTCATCCAATGATAGATACAGAGGAGGCATCACAGGAAAAGGTATCCCTAATAGCATATCCATGTAATATATATCTTCAATGTAATTTCGACTATACATTCAGGAAGCAGACTATATAAGTTGTATAGGTTTGAACAATATATTCAATATGATTTCTCCATTATCTTTCTCAACAATACATTTTGGTACCACTGCTAACTACTGAATTAGAGAAGAAGGTAAGAAGATAAATGATAGCAAATTAAATAAATAATAACCACATTGGTGTTATCATTCATCACAGTCACTCACACAAAACTACAGGGTATCACAAAGGATCAATCTCTCTGCAACGGCAAAAATTATCATTCGAGCGTTAAAACATTGCCTGAAAATTAACGTTACAGCACATAGCATGGTATTCTTTCAGCATGGAAAATTAAGTCCATAAAAAATTATTTAAAAGTATACCATCTTTGAGAAGAGGATGGAAAGAAACATGAAACTACTTCTGTTTATTGAAAGGAGAAGATTAAAGTAACTGCCCAGCGATAATGGACTGACACAGGATATTTGGAACAACTTAAGATCTAGGGTCTGAATACATACTAAGACAATAGAAAAATACTTCAGGCCTGTGAGCGAATTTGATACTAATCAAGATAGCATGTGTGCG
>WYDK02000017.1:5720181-5748167 GCA_009867345.2 Toxicodendron radicans
ACATGTTATCAACATAACATTCATTCAAAACTCTTAAGAATGAAAAAGAAAAACATTTTCTTGCAAGAATCAAGTTGGCCGAGACATGCATGTGCACTTACAAGAAGAAAAACTCATTTTACTTCAATACAATGACATGCATGCATGCATGATATCATAAGCAAATCATTTAATACATCAAAATATGTAACTTTGCTCATTAAAAAGACATGCAAGGAGCTTTTAGGCTCTGATACCATTTGAAAGAAAGAATAACATGACTGAAAATTGATGGAATATGTGCTAAAGTAGCATGCATGTGCAAGCCATGTATTAACAAAACAAAAAAGTGTGAAGTAAGTGTTGTACCTTTGCTTCAAGCTTTTTATTTTGACGGAGGAAGCTCAAATCTTTAAGCTCTCTATACTTTTACACCACCAAGAGTGAGAGAGAGGGTTGATCATGTTTTGGGAGAGAGATAGTGTGTTTTATCAAAGTGAAAAATGTGAAATCTATACAAAATGCAATAAACATTCCTTTATATATAGGCTAGGGCTAATTTTTATTTTCAACTTTTCATGGCTAGCACTTTAAAATCTCATTTTAAATATTGGCCATCCACTATTTAATTTATCAATTTATTCCATTGAATAGTCAAAATGATTCAATGGACCATATAAATGCAAAATACTCTTATTTACACCCCTGTAACATTTACTTTAAATCCTTTAACTTTTAATGGTCATTTATTTAGCCCATATAATTTCATCTTAACATCTGAAGATATAATAATTAATCCAAATTAATTATTCTTGGATCATTTTAACCTTTAAAATGTCCTAGATATTTTATTTATCGCATAAACATACATATTGCCTCCGGAAGGTGCTAACCCTCTTCTGACAATCAATCTACTCTCTCAAAACCCTCTAACTCATCAAGGCTATTGGTGTGACCATGTAGGTCTATCGTGAATTAGCCGTGGGCCAGAACCGGAGAGATCTATAAACCAGTTTAAGGACCCATCGACTATGGAATTCATCTAGCAATATGTCATAGTCCCTAAAACACGATAGGTTAATAAATCCATCAAACTTATGTTGTGTCATATTTACCATGTAGGTAATATCCTTTCGTTGTCTTATCCCGGTCGAGCAAAGATTTATGTGTCATCAAAATCTTGAACTCGACGTCTTTCTGAATCATCAATCAGTATGTCCAGAACTTGTCACTAATAACTACATTTCGTATGACTACAGTTATACTCTTGCTAGAGATTTTGGTTTCCGACATTTATCAATGTTCTTCCAGGAACTCGGATCTGGATGGAGTCAACATATACTCCAAATCCTATATTTTCGAGCCAACAGATGTCATCTTGATCATCATTCGTGTCCGTGTATCAACTATGTATGACCAAGTAGGCTTTAACATACATGGTATGGTTAGCCTCGTACTTATATACCATATGAACCATACGTGCCCATACCGGATCCAGACACAACATCTCAGGTCAAAAGATTACATCATGCACTGATATGACTAAACGATAAATCATTGACTACATGCATTCTCATATGATTCATCGTTTGACACTCACGTTCGATAAACGATTCTCTAATCATTAATCCATACTAATACCCCAGTGACATGACTATCATCATCATCCGAACATATATCAACTCTTGATATCCTTTTTGGAAGTATTCAGTATGTCTACTATGCAATATTATCGCCCAAATAATATCACTTCCGTAGGAAACAATTTTATAATTTTATTTACTCATTAAATAAATTATCTGGACTATTTATGTACGTACTTTATTTATGTGCATCATTTAATAAAGGAAGCAATATACATATATAAATTTAAAAAACTCTTCTTTTATTTATCTAATTTATTTTGATTACAAGATTAAATGACCTAAAATCGACAACACTAATGGTTTCTAGGGCATACACCAACATTTCATTATGTCCAGATAAAGAGACTTAGTCATTTTGCCTAAAAGACACCACTTTTGTATGCAATGTATACTTGTTTTCTATTGCATGGTGTTCAGTACATTAGCCTTAGACCTTAGTTGAATATTTTAGAATTTTTGGAATGTATGTTTGGAATTTGTAAAATTGGGTTTGCGTGTCATGCCTCTCTCTTTACTCTCAATGTACTTCTCTTCTCTTCTCTTCTCATCTCATTCCCCTCGAATGTAACTCGAGGTTTTCTTTTATTAATGTAATTTTTATGTACAAGAAGACGAAAGACAAGAAGTGAAGAAGAAGCATGGATTCCTGAAGTTCTAATTTTAAAGTTTTTATTTATTTTAAAATATTCCTAGGTTGACCCATCGATTTCTGATTCCTCTTGGCTCGAGGAAATCAGTTTAGTTAGGTCATGTACCGACACGTATATTTACTGCTTAGGTGCATGCTAAGGGGGAATTTTATGACGATAACATGCTAAAAGATAAAATTGGTGAGACGCAATAAAAAACCCCTTAATATAAGATATTAAGTCAAATCAGATAACCCGAGGCCTTCCATCACCATATACTTAACCAAACCACTGTTCGTCGTTACCTTGTTCGCTTCAGAGAAGGGTATGCTTCAACCAGTGGGAGGTTAAATTACATTGAAGTTTTCTTTAATGGTGATGGGTTTGACTTAACCAAGCACTTTGTTTGTCGCCTAAGCGAAGGTCGATAAGTGCATCGGAGGCATTGTAAAAGAAGTATACTCACATGAATATACGTGGGACATGTAGTGTCCACTCTACTAATCTGAGAATTACACTTGAGGTTGATGGTTGGTGCCATCAAATTGTGTAATTGGTTTGTTGACCTAATTTACATTTAAGGATTAATAGTTGGTGATATTAGTTTATGTAAATTAAGTTTTTTGGCCTACCTAATTAACCCATTCTGGCTTGTTCACCTCAACAAAGGTTTGGGATGTGATTAATTGATCTAGGCCCACTAGGAATTCCAACGGGCCTTCCCGAGATTAATAGTGAGGGCTATTAATTTTAAGTAAAATAGTGGGTGTAATTATTTTACTAAACGACCTTGTTAAATAATAATACCAACATGTTTTAATTCTGTTTATTCTGTACTTGTATAATATGTTAAAAATGAGCAATAATATGTTATCACTGATATCTCTCATTGAAAATGAGAATAAGTTGAATAATGACAATTTTCTAGACTAGTATAGACATCTTTGGGTTGTATTGGAACAAGAAAGAAAATTAAATGTCATTGATCAATTTCTGGACTTAGAGCCCGATATGAATCTCATCAAGCAGCGAGACATTTATCAGAAACAAGTGCATGATACAAATGTCGATATAGTGAAATATGTCATGCTGGCATCAATGACTCCTGAACTGCAAAAACAGTTTGAGAAGATGAATCCTTGGACTTTCATCTTCCACCTTCGTCGTCGCGAAAGGTATAAGGTGTTGAAGCAACTCTTTATTTGCAAAATAGAGAAAATGACTAAGTTTGGCTCTCATGTATAAAGGCTTTCTTAGTACATTGAGACGTTTGATACGTTGGGACAATATCTTGACGATGACCTAGTCATAGACTTGGTCTTGTAGTCATTGTCTGTTGATTTTTCCCAATTCATACTGGAATTTTACAAGACCAATATGAAGAAGAATATTTCTAAACTTGTCAAGATGCTAGTGGCTGCAAAAAAAGACTTTAAAGAGTCTAACGATAAGACTTCAAAGTGGAGGAAGGTGGTTTGCTTCTATTGTGGAAAGTCTGGCCATTGGAGAAAAAACTCTGCAAGGCGCCTTCCTAGCAAGTAAGAAAAAGAATGCACCTTATTCTATTTCAGGTATATTTATGGTTGAGGTAAACTTGTCTCCTATTACATCTTGGGTAATTGACACAGGATGTGGTTCTCACATTTGTAATAATGTACAGGGACTGCGGAGGAGTTGAGCGTTCACCCAATGAGATATGGACCTACGAGTTGGAAATGAAGTGTTGTTGTTGCATTAGCTATAGGAACTTGTTTTGTTATGTTAGATCAGTTTCAAAGAAATTTATTTCTGTGTCCACTTTGGACAAATGATAATATTGTTTACTATTCAATTGAAGTCTTTTGGTATAAATAATATTCTTTATGGAATTGTTTCATAATAGTTTGTATGTTCTTGAAACAAATAATTAGAGAATTCTCAAAGTTGTAACTATGCCAAATATGGCAAGTTGAACTAAACATACCTAATTCTAGGGTTATGCCCTAAAAGTTGTTATTCATACACTGAACTATGTGCCGTCAAAATCTAAAAAATAAGATACCATATTAACTATGGAATGGACGAAAACCCAGATTGTCTAATCTAAGAGTTTGGGGTTGCAAAGTTTATCTCAAGAAATTGACGTCAAATAAACTTGCCTCAAAAATCTGAAAATGTGTATCTTTGTGGGGTATCCTAAGGAAACGAAAGGATACTACTTTCATCTCCCAGAGGAGCAAAAAGTATTTGTTGCTCTATTAGGGTGTTCCTAAAGAAGAAATTTCTTCTCAAATGAGATAGTGAGAGGATGGTAGAACTTAATGAAGTTCTAATTCCACAAGATACAATAGATGAAGGATGGGATGATGTGCCACCTGAAGTGGTTGAGCATCATGACGAGGTTACTCCACATATGTTGGAATAAAGTGAACCACCTCAGATATCATAGAAATTGCGTAAGTCTAGGAAAATACGTCGCAAACCCAAGAGATATGGTTTTCTCGTGACTCAGCACAATGAAGTGTTGGTCTATGAAGACAATGAACCTAAAACCTACAATGAAGCAAATCGGATTCAGATCTCACTAAATGGCATAGGCCATGAAATCTGAAATGGACTCCATGTACTAGATACAAGTATGGACTCTGGTGGATCCATTTGAAGGGGTAAAACCCATAAGGTGTAAATGGGTCTTCAAAAAGAAGACTAACATGGATGGTAATGTGCAAACCTATAAGGCATGACTAGTTGCAAAAGGTTTTAGACAAAAACATGGCATTGACTATGATGAAACCTTTTCTCCGGTTGCAATGCTGAAGTCTATTCGGATTATACTTGCAATAGCATCATACAATGATTATGAGATTTGGTAAATGGATGTCAAAATTGCTTTCTTGATTAGAAACCTTGTGAAGGATGTTTATATGACATAACCCGATGGTTTCATTCTTGATAAATAAGTAGAAAAGGTATGCAAGCTACAAAACAAGCTTCAAGGAGCTGGAACATTCGTTTTGATGAAGTTGTTAGAGAATTCAGATTCATCAAAAGTATACAAGAAGATCAGTGGGAGTGCAATTATGTTCCTGGTGTTGTATGTCGATGACACACTTCTCATAGGGAATGATATACTGAACTTAAAGTCGGTAAAGACTTGGTTATCCAAGTGCTTCTCCATGAAGGACTTAGGAGAAACAGCCTATATCCTCGGGATTAAGATCTACCATAATAGATCGAATAGGCTGATGGGCCTAAGTATAAGTATATTGACAAGGTAATGAAGAGATTCAGTCTGGAAGAATTCAAGAAAGGATTCTTTCCGATGTCACATGACGTATATCTCTCTAAGGATATGTGTCCTAAAACACAATAAGAGAGAGAAAAGATGAGTAGAATCCCATATGCATCTGTAATTAGATCTATCATGTACACCATGGTATGTACTCAGATTGATGTCTCATGTGCATTAAGCATTTGTAGTAGATATCATTCGAATTCAGGTGAAAGACACTGGACAACAGTCAAGAACATTCTTAAGTACTTGAAGAAGACTAAGGATGCTTTCTTTGTTTATGGAGGAGAGGAAAAGCTCACTGTCAGAGGATACATTGATGTTAGTTTCTAGACTAACAAGGAAGATTCAAAATTGCACCGTAGTAGAGAGGAAGAGCTCATGATCGTATTTTGTCTCAACAGTGTTGCAATGAGTTGGAAGAGCTCCAAGCAAAGAACCATTGCAGATTCTACAATAGAAGTCGAGTATATTGCATTATCTGATGCGGCTAAAGAGGTGGCTTGGATCAAGAAGTTCGTTACTGAACTTGAAGTGGTCCCGTGCATTGTTCATCCAATAGAGCTTTATTGTGGCAACAATGGTATCATTGCTCAGGCTAAGGAACCACGGTCTCACCAGCGATCCAAACACATACTTAGGCAATACCACATGATCAAGGAGATTGTTGAGAAGGGTGATGTATAGATAAGCAAAAATCCTACTGATGACAACATAGCAGATCTATTGACGAAGGCTCAATCGCAGCAAAAGCATGAAATGTACTTAACATCATTTGGTATTAAATACATGAATGATTGGCTTTAGTGCAAGTGGGAGATTGTTAGTGTAGGTTCCCTAGAGCCAATCCAGTTGTAATTGACTTTTTGTAAAAATGTACTTATAATAATAAAAGGCAATTTCACGTATATTTTATTATATATTTATATATGTCCATAGAATGGTAAAATCGTGACTATGGTATCAAGTGTTTAAATATCAATATATGTCACACACACACGCACATATGTGCATGTGTGTGTGTGTGTGTATCATTTCACATATATTTTATTATATATTGATATATGTCCGTAGAATGGTAGAATCGTGATCAGGGTATCAAGTGTTTAAAATCATGATTTTGATAACCCTTATGATAACATATGATGATCATTCTAAAAGCGTCCATAGCCTTAGTATTATTCAGAATCAAGGGCAAAAATAATATGGTAAGACTATCATCGTGTTGAATGACCATGTCGAAAGACAATGACAGATCTCACTTGTCAACGTTATTTGGGGATAACCTGGTATGACACATAGGTGCTTGCTTTACAAGCAAGTTCACTAGACTGGCCCACTAGAGGATTCCACATAGATGGTAACCACAATGTATGTGGAATAAATCCTTTAACGGATGGTGGTGCATGTGATCTTTAGACTTGAGATCACCAGAGTGCCTTGTGCACCAAGTGGTGTAGTTTGACACTAGCCCAAACTAGTTTTACTCAGAAGTATCATAACAGTAGTGATTGCCTGCATCGAGAAGTGTATTGGGGTTGTGGTGGATCAATAAAGGATTCATCACTCCTGGGTATGAGAGGAGTTATCTTACCACGCAGTTCGGTTGTATTGGCAACGGCTATAAATCTATGGCCATTGTGGGATTGAGTTGTTTCTCAATCCAATTTATTATCCAGTTGTTGATCGAATAACCGAATAATAAATTATCAAGGGTTTGATCTGAGGTTGACACTATTTATGCACCTCAACCTTGATGAGATAATGTATGATGAAGGGATTGGATTGCACAATAACCATATATAAGAGTCAAGATTTTGTCTTTCATGTATGATTACAAAACATTTCAATTTCCTTCTTAATCAGTTCTCCTTTTACAAACAAATACAAATGGCTGATGAAACACAAAAATTTAGAAAAGTTGTAGCAGATATAGGCAAGAACATGGAGAAATTGAATACTTCAAGGGAGACCTTAAGAGACACATTTCACTCACTGGTGGAAGTTATGAGTGCGATCTCTAGCATAGCATCCACTTTGAATGCAAAGATCAAACAACAGAGTGGAAAAGACGAGAAAGAGAACAGAAAAAAAAAACGTCAAAAGAAAAGGTATAATGAACTGTCACACCCCAATCCGAGTAACCTTGATCCGAGCGGACCGAGGGGCTCGGATTCCCAAAATGAGGGTGAGATTTTTCAAAACCATTTATAAATCTTAAAATATTATTTATTACAAAGAAATTTACATAAAAAAATCGTATCAGAGTGTAACTACCATGTACAAACATTATGCTGATGAACATGCATCTGCGAACTAGCCGGAAACTTGCCATCTGCGCCTCGCGAACCTTGAATGCAAACCTGGAGGGAAAACACTAAAAAAGTGAGCTAGAAAGCTCAGTGAGTGTAAAATACAATACAAACTGAAATAAATCACAGCTCCTACTCCGCATGAGGAAACTCTTAAATCATTCCTTTATAATTTCTCTTAATTCATAATCGCTCATTCTCGACGAAATAGTTCGCATCCTTGCATCACCTTTCAATGATCGTGGATCATTAAATACCCAATTGTCCCTCCAGCCTCACTCGCTGGATCATCACAACTATCCCTCCAGCCTCATCCGCTGGATCATCACAAATACTACTCCAGCCTCACCCGCTAGATCATCATAAATACCACACTTTGCTCCAGGGGTCACCCAGCGCTCCCAGCATAGGTGGAAACCCCCGCCTCGAGCTCACAAGTTTATACCCGAGGGTCACTCAACGCACTAGCAATAAATGAGACCCTCACCTGATGATCACTTCACTCGCACACGATACTGACCAATCCCAATTCATTCCCAATTGGAAGGTTCAGTCTTTCCTAATTTGAACCTTATTCAAGATGGCCAGTCCACTTTGGTCATTCAAACTGACCCATTTCTTAATTCACTTCACTTTCCCAGATCGACTCCTTACAAGCTCATTCGTATTCCGATCTATCAACATTGCTCCATAATTTAGTCGTTTCTCTATCCTTGCCATGCGTACCGAATACCCGAACCATATATACATAAATGTACATGCATATGTAACAATACATATTTAAGCGTCTTAGAAACCAAATATAAGTCTCTAAGGAAACCTAATAATCCACTCACCTGATCGGAGCTGTTGCCACGCTTATCTTCCTTGATCGAGATCCGAAAAATTCTCCTTACCGAAGTCTCCCTATGGTAATCCACAACAATTATCAATAATACTATTATCAGGAGGTCAACTTAACTTCTTTTTCAATAGAACACATCTTATTCCCGAATACCAATCACTCATAAAAATTCCATAAAACTTTGGTTCTTGAAAAATATCAATTTAGTCCCTCTCTAGAAAATATCATTTACCCCCTAAAATTTTCCACTATTTTCTCAAGCCCTTTAACTTTTTTAGTCTCTTATTAACCACCTATAGTTTTCCATCATTACACTTAGGTCCCTCAACCTTTGATTTATTACATTTACACCCCTGTCTACTTGACAGGTTTTAAACCTTGCACTCACACCCCCCAAAATGCCATCAGACTCGAGGGTTTGTCATCGTGGCAACATTCCTTCTTCGACGCGGCGACGTTCTAGAATTTCTAAGGCATTCTTACTCGTATAAACTTCGCCGAGGCGAGGATCCATTGTCGTATCGGCGACACTCCAAATATGAATTTCGCCGCGGTGACACGTCCAAATTGTACATCACGGATCTCCCGTTTTTCTTTCACAATCACTCCCTTTTTAATCCACATTTCACATACTAAACATTCCCCACATACATAGCCAAAAACTACTTCAATTTCAGACAATTACCTACCTCAAGTTAATCCCAATTATCCCTCATTTTCCATTCCTCAATTAAAAGGTGGAGAAACATAATAATAATGAAATTTAAGCATATATGGAAGCATGATCTTACCAATTAACCGGATCTTAACTTAATTCTTCCAAATCTTTACTTTCTCTCTCTAGCTCTTAACTTTGTCTCTCTAAAACTCTCTCTCCCTCATGTTGTAAGAATGAAGAATAGGGGGAAATTCTACCAATTTCCCTCCTTTTATAATGGACTGAAAAATGTCCACTTAGCCCCCATGCTTTCCATTTCTTACAGAAGTCCCCTCCAAGCTTCCATTTCCCTGCAAATACACCCCAAATTCAAGTAAATTACTTTACACCAATTACCCCGTAACACGGGGTGTCACATGAACACTATATTTACAGTGATTGTTTTTTTATATAACATTAGAGACAAAAAAAAAAGGATTGAAAAGTTGCAAGAATAAATTCATCTAATTCATTTTTCTTTAATTTGAAATGTTTAACAGGTCTTCGGAATTGGCAATGATTTTGCCCAATATTCAAAAAAATATAGACAATATCAACATTGGGAGAGAAAAGTACAAGAACACTATTGACCAGATGTTTGACATGATACAAATAGCATTAGATACAATATCCGAATTAAATGTCGATGAACTTATTGTTTTTGAGAATTAACTAAAAATTCTTCGTCTATTGAAGGTTTTATGATAAATTATAATTGTACGAATTTTGTAATCCTTCCTTTTTTATTTGTATGGATATTTAATATTTTGATAAATAATAGTTTTCATCTTGAATCCAATAATTAAATATTAGTTTGAAATGATATTACCAAAAAATGAGAACATTTACTTATCATAATGCAATTGTTAATGTTCTCCGACATTGCTGAACAATAAAAATAACGATATATATATATATTGACACTGGCTGAACAATACTAAAATTATGAATCGTGATAAGATTTTCGTGTATGAAACTAATACAAGACAATCACGATCAACTTACAGAAAGTCAGAAACTCTTAGATATTTATCGCAATAAATACAATTGCCGAACAATCTATAACAAGGAAACAAGGTTTTTTTTACGTATCATCACAAGTATCAAACAATAACAATAAGTGTACATAGAACTATTGTTTTCAATTTTTCGTTGCTTTTAATACTTCCATCAGTAAGGATTGCCACCAGAAAAGTTTCAAAATAACTGGCGAACAATATGTTAACAAAAGAAAAAAAAAATTTATCTATAATATTGATAAGATGTTTCCCAAGAAACATCTATCTATAATTGCCAACAAAACTCATTGCCAACACTAGCGAACGATATATAAGAAAGTTATTGTTTTTTATGTTCACAAGCATCGAACAATAATAAAAATATTACGTATACCTATTGTTTTTTATTTTTTATGTTCACAAGCATCGAACAATAATAAAAATATTACGTATACATATTGTTTTTTAGAAATATAGCATCAATTCGTCTCGGATTTTATCCTTCCTTAACTAATGCATTAACAATAGTATGTTCTTTGTGTTCACAAGTATCCAACAATAGAAAAATATTATGTTGACTTATTGATTTTCATAATGAAACTAATACAAAACAATAACAAACAATTTATATCTTTTTTTTTTTCCTACTTCCATAAATAAAATATTACCAACAATAAACAGTATTTGCTTTTATAACTCATCGAAAAGTAAAAAAAAAAAAAAAAATTAAATTTAAAAAAGAAAATTTAAATTAAAAAAAAAAATAACATAAACTGTTCGTTTCCTATTCAATGGTCGTTACAATTTACAATGTTAACTAATTGTTAGACGTTTTGGTTACTATTCTGATTAAAAAAAAACTCCTCCTTGCTTCTATATAAACATAACAGATGATAAACAAAAAATCAGTAATCCTTTTCTGTACCAAACAAATTTTTACAAAAATGCCTCACAAAACAAACATATTGAAGCAAACAATAGCAGATATAAACAAAAATCTTGAGAAATTAAGTATTGCAACACTACAACAAAACGATTTTATGCATCCGTTTCTTGATATAATTAACAACATGATAGATGTTGTTCAAAATCTACAGGCAATCGAGAAGTTGCGACAACGAAAACACAACAAGAAGCAATCGACAACAATGACAACACAAGGTAAACAACTTAAACTCTTTTACTAAATTCTAAGTTTCAAAATATAAATATGTCTTGACACTGTTCATTCTGCACTGTCTAATAAGTCAATCAAGATACATAACATACTACCAGAATTGCGGAGCGTATTACAGATTTTACAAACTTCTAAACAAAATCTTGATTTGGCGAGTGATGGGCTGATGGATATACTACAAGCTGCTATGGATATTGCAATCGAAAACAAAAAAACACCGGCAAATTAATTTCTATCAAAAATTGTAATCTACCACAGTATAAATACAAAATTTATTACGTATATTTCGTACTTCCAAAATATATCCAACTTAAACTATCTATTTCAACAATTTATACAAAATTATGTTACAGGTAAACAAGTAAGCTACTAATTGAAAAAAAAAATAGATACAACATTAAATTTCTTTTTAATTTTTTTTATTTCAATTGAAAAAAAAAAAAAAGACCAACAAATCAATTTATATAAGAAATTGTAGTCTTCCATATATTATATTATATAATTTATACCGGATTAAACCAATGAATTGGAACGAATCAACTGATCGGTCTATTTTTTTTATAATATGGTTAATGTATACTTTTATATCATAAGTCTTTTAAAATTCAAATTCGTCCATAAAAATTCTAAAATTTCTTTCCAATTTTAAATCGCTCAACAACAACCCCTTGGTAAATCTATTGCAAATTTATAAATCATCCCAGGAATTTTAGATTTGATTGAAAACTACTAATTGAACCAAAAAATAATAATAATTACAACATTATATCGAACAAATAGTAAAACAAATAGCCGCGCAATGCGCCGGCTTTTAAACTAGTTAAGATATAAAACTAAGACCTATAACTTTTTGTAAGTGCAAAATTACCTAATAATTAAACCCTTCTACAATAAAAAAAAAAAAATGCATGAAGAATATGCAATTGTAGGCATAATGTGGTAGAATATAAGGTGGAATCTTAGATAAAATAAGGAAGAATGGTAGTTGCATATACAACTTTATTCATCAAAGAAACATAAATGTTGACCAAATTGTTAGGTTTAGTTGCTCACATTTATAAAACCTTTTGCTTTAGACTTTATCTTTTACTTTAGAAAAGGAAAATTGAAATTTTTTCTTTTTTATTTTTTGGAAAAGAAAAGTTAGTCATCAAATCATCACAATGTCTCACGCCTAGCACGTGAGAGAGAGGAGGAGGCTTTCCAACATGTCCAATTAATTTTTGTTACTTTACAGTTTCATCCTTAACGCTTGAACTATATTACTTTACCTTCAATATTATGGGATACAAACAATTTAGTTCCAGTCAAGTGAAAATTTTCAATAAAAAGTCTATAATACCCCTATTGTCTTACTCAAATGTTATTAGAAATGAATAAAATATTAAAAAAAAAAAAGTAAAAAGGTAAATATACAATATACTTCATGAAAGTGTAAATAACCCCTATCGCACTCATCCCTTTCTTCAAAGTAAATATATACATCAGGTAACAATGTTTAACTGTTAAAATAAGAGTAAACCACTTCTTTTCCCACCCAAGGTTTACCTTAATGACACATTCACACTCAAAAAGTTTCAAAATATCACTTACTCACCCAAAGTTTATATTATGCCTCATATCGGTCGATTCTGACATTTTTGTGACCCCACACTACTACCATTCTCTTCCCCGATTATCACTCACTAAAACCCCTCAAATTTTGCTCCCACCGACCCCGTCAATAATCAGCAATAGAACAATTTGTGGAATGCGCAGTCACCCCTCCCAAGTCAAATACCAACCAATTCTGACCACCAAAATCCAACATGTCACCACCAAAAGACTCACCGACATCCCCTCTTCAAAAGCCCTAACAGTCTGGACCAATTTTGCTCTTTATTGGTTGCTGAATTGAAAAATGTATTCTAGATAGTAAACGAAATATAAATTTTGGGTGGAAAAGTGGTATTTTTAAACTTTTTGGGTAGAAAAGTGTCATTAAGGCAAAACCTTGGGTGGGAAAAAGTCGTTTACTCTTAAAATATACAAAAAATAAGGGTATAAATGGAACTTCAATTCATTGAATAAAATTCAATACAAAAAAATTAAAGAACCATAGCATATTTTAACTTTTATTTTATGGTTTTTATAATACTTTTTAAACTTATATCTTATAATTTACCTTTTTAAGTCATAGGGTTTTGGGAATTTTGGTACTAAATTATTTCTTTAATTATTAATGTCTATTATGAAACTTTTGTTTTATGAGTTCTAGGATTTGTGAGTATTTTATATTGTTTTCTTTGAAACAAATAATCTCTAAATAATGATAATATACCCGTATAATTTTCTTGGGTATTGATAGCCATTAAATCATAATTCTTTCAACCATGATCCAAGCAACATTATTGGGGTAAGGTGGTATATAGGATTAGGACCTAATTCTTTTAAATACAAACCTCCTTCTTCTTCTTCTTCTTCTTCTTCTTCTTCTTAAGAAGAAGAAGATGATGATGATGTATAGTCTCTTTCTCCTTTTCATATGGAATATTTTGAAGACCAAAATTATATAAAAAGTATATATGTGTAGTCCCTGTCTCTTTTACCTACATTTTGAAGACCAAGCTATCTCTCATAACATAACCTCTTCATTAATTATTTCTTCCTTCAACCACGCCATACTAAATGCTCAATTAAATAGATCACGTGATCTACTACTACTATTACACTCAACTCGCTTACTCTTGGCATCAAAATTTAATGTCCAATATCAGTTTTTAGTTGGTTTAGAATTGTGCGAAGTAATTAATTAGTTTATTAGAATTCTATTTTTAATTTTCGAAAACTGGAGCTATGGTACCCCACTTAGAAAATATTAATTTTAAAATTATTCACTTATTACATTTCGATATATAATTTAATTTTGAAGAAGAGTTAAATATGAGTAATTATTTTAATATCAATTCATTAACTCCCCTAGCTAAACCATTTACATTTCAATACTTGAGCAACAAATTAATATTTTCACCCTCATCCATAATTAAAAAGCTGAAAAACAGACGTAGAAATGGAGTAATTAAGATTCTTTTGTGAAGGGAGGGACTAATTGCTCTTTAAGCAAAAGGGAATTTACATAATAACAAGGACAAACCCTTTAATTATCGATCGGTTTCATTAACACCCTTCTATTTCTCTGAGCCATAAAAATAACCCACAACCAATAATCACCAGGAATCTCAATTAATTTACTCATAATCACATATATTTATATATAATATATATATGCCCTTTACAAATTAGGACAATAATTAACAACAATTGAAATCCCTTCTCATTTTAAACACATGTAATGCACGTAGCCCTACAAACTCTCTTCACAAAATACAAGTTGGCAGCAAGCAGCTTGAGAAGAAGCCTAGCACTCTCTTCTGCACCCAAAAATTAAATTAAAATTCAAAATATTAATACAAGAAAGTTCACCAATACAAATGAACTATAGATTAAGCTCAATTATTAATGCTAATTAAAAACTTTATTTATAAATATTAAAAAAAATGAAAAGAAAAGAAAAGAAAAAAGTGGAGCTTACCTTCTTGGTTTTAGCGTAAAGAAGTTCTGGTGAGATTTTGTACAAGTCTTCATCAATTGGTTTGGGTGTGAGGGTAGCCATGGGCGTTGGACTTGGTGGTTCAATCACATCGCTCACCGTCCAATTTTGCTTTTTCTCATCTTTGGCATGTGGGTCACGAGCTTTTGTCTACATTCATCATAAATCAACGTTTTCAGAACAAGATTTTTTGAAGAAAATGCTTGATCTTATCATACATATATTTCACGTTATCCCATAAAAGAAGGAAGTGGATACCATCAGATTTGTTTATTTGAGAAAGCAATATTTTTGTATACACAAAAGCTCAACTGCATTTATCTTCAATTAATTCCCAGGTATTTATATTAAGCTATATGAAAAGATGGGAAAAAGAAATGCAAAGATGAAATGCATCTTCATGAACAATACTAAATAATTATATGGACAAAATTTAGGTTAAAAGTTTATTGGTTAACAATTAATTAATAATAAACTATAAGTATTTTTTGTATATTTCTGTAATTAATTAATTTGAGCTTACCCTTCTGCGAGGAACAGCAATCATGGCAGGAGTGACAACATCGTTTTGATATAAATCACCAGCAACGTACAAATCACGATCTTCAGAGTAACTGTAACGAAGCAAGCCAGCTTGTCTTGCAGATTCAAAGCATTGAGTGAAAGGGAGATCGCTGTTCCAGTCCCAGCTACCAAAAGCTGGTACATGACTTCTCTTGTAGTAATAATCCTACACAAATTAATTAGTATTAGAAAAATTATGAAAAATAAAGAACGAACATCCAAGAAGAAGAAGAAGAAGACTTACTTCCATTGGAGAGAGTTCAAAAGGAATGTTAAAACGTTGGAGATTGACTAGAGTTTGAGTTGAGACTCAAAGTTCCTTTTCTCTCTTGGTGGCTGCCAAGCGTGGGTGCACAACTAGCTATTTAAAAAGAGTTGAGAGTTAAAAGAGAGAGAGAGTGTGAGTAAGCGTACGTATAGGGATCCAAAGTAAGGCAATAAAAACGCTCCTATTAATTTGTACGCATTAAGTGCCTCAATGCAAAGCATTTTCTAATGCATTAAATATTTCTCTCTTATGAAAGATTTGATTATTATTAAAAACTCATTGATAAGAGTGATTTTAATATTTTCTAACTAAATAAATGAGTTTAATACAATCTCACGAGAAAAAAATAAAATAAACTTATTTTAGATAAAGAGTAATAGTATATTTATTATTAAGTCATATAATTCAATCATACAATCACATAAAAATTACATAAAATTTATGTAAAATAATTATTTTGTATTATGTTTTTTAAATGACAATATGTTTGGTAATCAAACTGAATAGTAAACATAATATTATTGTTTAGATAAATAAAATATTGTTTAATTTAATTAATCTTTAGTGTTTTTTAAAAATATTACCGAGTTTGTTAAAAGATTGACTTCATCCTATACAATTACGATTGTTTATTCAAATAAAAAAAAAAATTGTATAATTAAAAACCCGCACTAACAAAATGATAAAATTAGAGATTGATTAAAAGGGCATACGAAAATAACCCTAAAAGAAAGCAACCCAAATAACGAAGTTTAACAGCAGGAGACAGAGAGACAAAGAGGTAAGGCTAGGTAAGGTAAGAAATGAAGAAAGAGATAGATGCATGGTGTAAGGTAAAGGTAAGGTTGCTTTTCTTTGGAGTTTTGTTTAATATTCTATCTATCTATCTATCTATCTTTAACTTTTATGATCATCGATCAGAGCTCAGTGTAGGTCTTTTTTCTTCTTCTTTCTTTCTTTTTTAAATTGCTTTATCATTTTGTCTCTGATCAACTGTATATTCCAATGCATGATGTGTCCGAGTTCTTTTCTTTTCTTGGCCTAGGGTTTTTCCATTCTCCAAGCAAACACAAATGCAAATGCAAATGCAAATGAAAATGAAAATACAATATAAACTCTTTTTAACCCCACACGCGTAACAGTGAGAAACTTAGTGCTCCGTGCAGTTTTACCAGAAAAGTCCCACTTCTCCCAAGGCTTCAAAAGCTAATTTTATTAAAAGACTTAATAAAATATAACATATTGTTATTATTACAGGTGAGGTCAACATATATCTGGCTGGTACTAGTTCTTCTGTAAATTGCAGGCTTCAAAAGTTCAAACTTGAAGTAGACAAAACAAAGCCTACCTCTGGCCTATCAAGAAGAAAGAATAATTTTTTACTGAATGAAAATTTCATTTTATATTATTATCTTGCATTTGATATACCCTGTAAAGAAGAGACACAGATTATTCATGTGCAGACAAGGTGTGCCTGCCTCTACCCTTTTAATTATTAATTGCTTCTCATGAATTTAAATGAATCAATAGTGTTCATCTAACTTGTTTTTCAAAATTGAAATTAACAAACACAAAACTATCAACCAACCAACCAACCCTCCAACCCTGTATTAAAAGAATAATGTCATATCTCTTTATATACTAATTACATCTTATATATAACAATAATGTTATATCTCTTCATATACTAACATCTTATATATAATTGTTATGGGGTAAAATATGATGAGATTGTTGGTGGTGTCATGTGACCTCTCAGATCGCGACATCTGCTCGCTGATAACCATATTCAAAATCTATTGAACGCTGATGACATCAGGCGACCTCCCAGGTCGTGACACATGTCCGATAGTGACGACACTCGATCCTATTAGATCCAATTGATCAAGTTACAACTCACTTGTTATATCTACCTTAATCCAATCGATCAAGTTACGATCCACTTGTGGTTCATCCTTGTCAGTGAGTTCCATCTGTCCAAATAGGACCCGCAATCACTATTTATAAATAGAAGACCCCTATCAACATTTCGAGGATGATCAACAAACCCACCTCAGAAACACTAGAATTATTTATCTCTTCAAGAAATTAGTTAAAGAGACTCCAAACAACTTTCCCTCTCTAGGATTGTTCTGTTCACAAAATCAGATCATTACGATCTAATTTGTAATCATTCTATCTTAAATAACAGACAGAAGTGGATGTACGAGTTCGCCATACAGCCTCCGAACCACTATAAACCCTTGCTTCTATTATCTTTTAAGCTAGTAAGTAACGAACTAAAGGAACTGATCACCCTCACCAGTAAATCATTTCAAATTAACATGATTGTGCTTGATCGTAACGATCAGATCGTAACTGGTTCGTTGACAGTGTAAATTTTTCCGTCAACAATAATACTCTTGAGAGGAAAACTAGCAAAAGCTCTCTCATTTACTAAATTAATATGGTTGAGTTTTATTAGCTCTTATACAAAGGAATGGATTCTCATGGAAATTGAAGTGATATACTATTAAGTCAGAAGAGAAGAAAAGAAAAAAAAAAAAAGTGTAGGGGTCGTTACTTCTTTATCTTATATCTGAATCTCTTCTTTATTCCTTATATTTTGTCTATTCTCTTTAACTTTCTCTTGGATTTTACTGCTCATCTATATCATTTACAAAGTCCCCACCACACCACACTGACACTATATATGAACACAACAAAATAAACGTCTTGTTAATTATGCATTGAGATTTTCAAATTTCAAATTTCAAAGCAATGAGGGGGTACAAAAAATATAAAACTTATGAAAATAATTTGATAAAAATAATAGTAATCAAACTATTCGATAAATCACTATAAGATAAATTAATTAGTTTTAAGATATTTATTAAGAGGAGATAGTTATCGGAAAAATACTTAAATAATTATCTTACTTTAATAAAATATAAAATAAATGAGATAATTAGATAAATAAAGAGTTTTTATAAAATAGGATTAAATTAAAAAAAAGGGGGATTTTCATTAAAATAAATTAACAAAACTTAATATTATAAGATAACTGATGTAGACATTTATCTTGGGTTCTAATAAATATTTAAATAAAATAATATAATTGAAATTACATTTTTGGCCCAAATACATGCTTTTAAAGAGCTTTTTAGTAATTTTAAGAAAAGAAAAATAATTAGAACGAACTTATCCCTTTAAATCAGTAGGCAAAAATATTTAAAATACTAAAAACGTCCTTTGAAAAGAATTAAAATACTAAAACAACAAGTTTTTTAAAAAGAACATTTTAATGAAATTTAAAATTGCAGCTTTTTGTATTTTTCTAGGATTTTAGAAAATATAAAATCAACAAAAAAATATTGTATTGAAAAGTCAACTCAAAAGTCAATGAGTTGTCAAGGCGAGGGTATTTTCGTAATGTTGGGTTTCTTTTTGTGAAAAGCCTGAAAAAATATGTGATTCTTACCTAAATGCATGGATAATTATGTAATTGCACCCAATGCTATTTTGGAAGGTTTTTTTATTTTATATAATTTTGACTTGGGCCTTTAAATCATTTTCGCAGCTTATTAAGACTAATCCCCCCAAAAGAGTGTAATTCAAAAAAGTATCTCAACCCGATAAGCATTATTGGACACCCTAACCTACCAAAATGTCCCATTAACAGCTTGGGCCTAAGAGGACCTTGGTATATATGAGGGCATCATCAAGGGTCAAAACATTATTTTCTATTTTAAAGTAGTATTATTAAAGATTTTTAACAGAATAGGGGCTAGCTCCTATTTCCAATATTGGTGGGTGCTTTTACAATTAGTGAAAACTATTAGAGTTTACTAAAATTACCCTTTAAGAAAACTAGAGTTTTTAAATTTCACCATGTGTTCAAATATTCGGTGAAAATAATGTGTAGTAGAAAAATAAAAATCAACCCATCAGTTTATAACAGCACAATTGTAAAGTAAGAGTTATATTTGGATATATCTTAATAGTAATATTATATATATATATATATATATCATTTCTCATATATATGGTAAAAGATGATTAGATAATTTTAAATTAAAAATAAACTTCTCATTCAATCATCTTTTGTCACATAATAATATATGTGTAGTATTATTCATATCTTAATGCAAGACATAGCATGAATGCACGTATTTTTGGTCAAGTAAAGTTTAAATAGCATATCTATTTTCGTGGGACTAATATATATATTTATCTTATAAATTAAGTCCTCAATTTTGACGAAAGATAGAAAACTATAGTAATTAATATTAAATTATTAATGGTTTAGCAATACATTTTATGCCATTTTGTGAAAAAGGTTAAATGAGTTTAAGAAAAGTGATCTTAAAACTGTATCATTTTATTCATTTTCGAACATTCTTTTTTAAAATCCTCGTAATTTTTTTTTTATTAAACTCTATTATATGATTATTGAAATTTATTAATTTCAATAAAAAAAAACTCTATTTTATATATAGTTTTTTTTGTCTTTCATTATGCAAACTTTGAACATGCACCTTTCAGGGATTCTTTTGATTTGTTCTTATACCAGCACCACTTAAGAGTTCAACATTCTACTATTACTAAAATTTACATGAAGGTCCATTGTTTTAAAAGAAGAAAAGGAATAGCCCAGAAGATTTTAATCATGTGAAGAGAAAAGGGATAATTAAAATTAAAATAAAAAGAAACCGAGAGAGACGAAGAAGATGAAGATATGAGAGGGGAGACTAAAAAATGAATAATTTATTTTATTTTATTTTATTCTTAATTTGATATTCAAATACTATTTTTGCCCTTCTATATATAACTAACAGAGCCATACGGAATTAGCTCAATTAATTAATTGTCTTTTGTGTTATGGTTAACCAAGTTGTAGGGATATATGCTTTGTGATTTTCGACCTTTATTTGAAGTTGATTCCAACTAACTAAAGGTTATTTTAAAGAAACCTGACCTAAAAAATTCTTGTATAATATATTATACTCAACCACAAATATAATTAAGATGTATTATTTGTTTAGGAAATCACAAACACCGAAAAGCATGCATAAAAATGAAATATATATGTAGTTAAACATGCCATAAAAAAAAAACGTAAATATTAAATAAAGTCTAGTAATCTTCAAGTTTTTAAGCTTCGGCATCATCATTATCATCATCAAAAGTAGCATCAGGTTCATCCTCTTCATTTTCAATCAGAGGTGATGCAATTTCTTTTTCGTCATTTTCCTCCTTCAATGCAGTCTCAACTACTTCTTCCTCTTCTTCATCATTATCATCTTCATGAACAACTACTTCTGCTTCTTCAGTTGGTGTGGCTACTTTTTCTTCCTCGGTCGAAGGGACCTCAAAAGTTTCTTCTATATCTCCGGTGGCTGGTGCTTCAACTTCAACCTGAAATAGTATGCTGTTTGTGTTAATTAATTACCTAGAATTGAACTTCTTCTAGTACATATTACCAACGGTCACTACAAACAAAAAAAAAAAAAAAAAAAAAAAAAATTTTCAACATTTTTTGCTAGCTTAAGCTAATCATCAATATCAACTTCTATAGCTAGCTGTAGGAAATATTTCGCTATAGTAATACCTTTTTTTTTAGTGTTGTAGAAAAAAGATGATATTTATTCAAAGAGAAAATTAGACTTTGATTTACTGATAATATTAGTTAAGGTTAAAAAATAAAATTTTGTTGTTTTTATGCAAGGAAGTTTAATTAAAATTTTATTTTTTAACATTTATCAAAACATAAAAAATAAAATAAAATAAATAAATCATTTCCAATAATAAAGAAAATACCATATATACATATAGAAGCTGGATTGAGTGAACCAGAATTTAAATAACAAAGCAATTAAAAGAGAGAGAAAGCAAGGCACCTTTGAGGCCATGGAATTATTGAATTGATGGGCAAATTCTTAAGTGATAGAAGAAGGATCAATTATTAGTAAAGATGGCTGATTTGAAACAATATGAGAAGGGTGTGAAGGCCTTATATATACAATATAAAGCCACATATTTTGTTTTTAATTTGATTAATTAATTCAGTTGCCGAGTGTGCATGCCCTCCACTTTCTGATTCTTAATTTTATGGATCCTAGTCATGCACCACCTTCCTCCCTATGCAACTTGCTATAGAATATCCAATTTCTTAATTACCTTTTATTGTAAATACAACTTTCCCATGATTTTTAATGTATATATATAATTGAACTCTTCCTAGACATTAATATATTTATGAAATATAAATCTTATTAATTGATATCTGTTAATATTAAAAATAAAATTTTGGACCATGCTTTAAACATTATTAATACAACTAACAAGAATCAAAATTTTTAAAAAATGCAAATATTTACACTTAAAATTCTTGTATATATATATATATATATATATACATTTTAAATAAATAAACATTTTTTTTTTAAGAAAATCAGTATATTATACGAATTTATGTCATAAATTAGTCCGTTAAATTATATTGAATTAATAATTACGAATTTTATATCGTATCAAAAGTTTATATGCAATAGATAACCCATACATATAATCACAATAAATAATGGAAAAAAAGAAGGATAAAAGATGGACAAAGTGAATAAAGAGTGGAGGAAGAAAAGCATGGGTAATCTATGCCAAATCCTTCATAATTGACAGCTTTAATCACTTCAAGAACCTATTCTGTTCCACGTGTCAATAATCTAGCGGTGAGATATGCTGAAATTGAGGAATTGGGTGGGTCCTGGATAGCAAAGGAAGGAAGTGGGAACACTTTTTAAGGTTCTTTGGTTTGAAACTATCCTCTTTCTTAATGGAGAATGAAGATGCCAATTCAATGTTTATATATGTAGATATTTTAGAGTTATATATGTATATTTTGTATATAAAGTTTCAGAATCGACTGGCTACATGCTGTTGAATATTTAACCAAGGTAACTTAGACAATTAATGAATTTATTCTAACTCGTACACATGAATGTTTGTCAATTACATAAAGACTAATCTAATACATAATGTTGCTTATTCTTTATAAAACTATGACCAAACCAAGCATATTTCTATTCAATATAGGATAGCAATAATCTTCTCAACTAACAAAACCAAGCATACTTCTATTCAATATAGGATAGCAATAATCTTCTCAACTAACAAAACCAAACAATTTGGTTGTGTCGTCAAATCGGATGTTCCAGCTTCTTGAAGCTTGCTTCAATCTATAAATGGATCAATACAACTTGCATACCTTATTCCTTTCAGCAAATGATACAAAACATATTGGTTGTTCTATATAAATGTTTTCCTCAATAACTTAGTTAAGGAAATCTATTTTTACATCTATCTGTCAAATTTCATAATCATGGTATGTTGCAATGGCTAACATTATACGGATGTATTTAATCATAGCAATGGGAGAGAAGGTTTATCCTTTGCTACCAACCGAACTTTGAAGGTCTCTACCTTCCCATCCTTGCCAATTTTTCCCTTGTAAACCCATTTATAGCCCATAAGAACTATTCCTTCTAGTGGATCCACAAGTGACCATACTTGATTAACATCCATTGATTCTATCTTAGATTTCATTGCTTCTAGCCATTTTCCTAAATCTCTATTCAGTATTGCTTCTTCATAGCTTCTGGGATCATCACAATGATCATTTACTCCTACTAAGTAAGATTCAAATCTTGCTCATATAGGAACCCATATCTTTTCGGAGATTTAGATATTCTAGTAGACTTTCGTGCTGGAACCATAGTATCTGATACTGAGGTTTGCTGAGTGGACGTTCCAACTTTAGCAGTCTCGGTCCTTGGCTCTTCGGAGTCTTCCTTGAGTTCAATACTTCTTCCAACACCGTCTTTCTTTTAGAACTCATTCTCAAGGAAGCGTGCATTTCTACTAATCGAAACTCTTTGATCAGATAGGAAATAAAAGTAGTATCCTAAATTATCTTTAGGATATCCAATGAACCGACCCATCCCAGATTTAACATCCAGTTGATCAGATTTAACCAATTTAACATAAGCTAGACAACCCCAAAACTTCATGTAATTCAGACTTGGACATTTTCCATACCATATCTCATATGAGGTTTTCTGGACAGATTTAGATGGAACCCTGTTAAGGATATGCATAGTAGTCTGGAGAGCATATCCCTATAACATTGTTGGCAAGTCTGTAAAACTTACCATTGATCGTACCATATCTAATAGAGTACGATTTCTCCTTTTAGATACTCCATTAACCTGCGGTGTATATGAAGGAGTTAATTGTGAGATGATCCAATTTTCCTTTAAGAACTCTTGAAACTCTGTACTCAAGTCTAATCGTAGTGCTTTAATACTCTTTCCAATTTGTTTCCGTACTTCATTCTTAAATTCTCTGAACTTTTCAAAGGATTCAGATTTGTATTTCATCAAATACAAATGCACATACCATGACATATCATCGGTAAATGTAATGAAGTATTCAAATCCTCCCCAGGCCAAGGTATTAAATGGTCCATATACATCTGTATGTATGAGTTTTAGAAGTTCTTTAGCTCGTTCTCCTTTATCCCTAAAATAAGACTTGGTCATCTTTCCTTAGAGACATGATTCACAGGTTGGATAGGGTTCAAAACCTAATGAGTCTCTGATCCCACTTTCTCCAAGGTGTACTAATCTTCTGTCTCCTCTACGACCTAATCTATGATGTCATGGAACTTTAGGATTTGTTTTAGATTGAGTTCTTTTTATTGGTAATGGAGTTGATTGAATTGTAATAATTCAGTTCTAAGACATACAAACCATTTGTATTTACAACTTTACCAACTAAAACATTTCCAAAATGTATTAAACATTCATTTCCATTAAATTGTACATGGTAACTAGCTTTACACAAAACAGAAATAGAAATGATGTAGTGGCTTTCTCAAAGTACAATACTTTATACAAATTTAAAACGTGTCTTGAAGGTAATCTTATTGGGCAAGTCCCCATGGCCTCGACTGTAACTCGTGCCCCATTTGCCATCCTCAAAATGATCTCCGCCTTTGCCACTTCAAAATTATTCTGAAGTATCTGCAGAGACATACAAACATGTGATGTTGCTACTGAATCTTGTATCCATGAATGATTATCTGAATTAATAATTAATTCATATTCAATCATAAGACATTGGTTCATACTCGCTTTTGCTTTGCTCTTTTTCAGATTGTCCAGGTACTGAGGACTATTCCTTTTCCAATGTCCATCTTCCCCACAATGGAAACACTTTCCTTTTGCATTGGCTTTCTCTACCTTCACCTCTGGCTTCTTCAAGTTCTTTCTTTTGGGTCCAACTTTTGGAACCTTCTTGGTTTGTTGCTTGGGCCCTTTATTGGCTCTGCTAGATGAGGCAGCAAAGACATCTTCATGTCATTTCCCTTTTGCATTTTGTTTGTAAAAATCCTTGAGCTCATTTAGTAACTCTAGAAGATCTCTCTTAATCCTATTGAGATTGTAGTTTGTTATAAACAGTTTATAACTGAGAGGAAGGGATTGTAGAATCAAATTCACTTTGAGGCGGTTTGGCATGACCACTCCATACTATCCAACCGTGTTATTCCATTGATCATCTTGATTACATGATCGTCTAGAGGCAATCCTTTCTTTAGCTTCAAGTTGAAAAGGGATACACATAACTCATACTCTGTTACTCTGGAATTCTCCATGTACAACTCGTTTAGAGCGATGAGTATTTCATAGGCAATCGAAACACTCTCATGCCTAGTTTGAAGCTCTCTATTCATGGACGCTAACATGTAGTTCCGAGCTTTCCTACAATCCTCTTTCCATTTCTCAAGAGTGTCCCACTCATTTTGTGGAGCATCTGGCCCTATACTGACTGGAATATGTGCTTCCAGGACATAAGCTATGTTCTCGAAATCCAGAACAATTCTTAGATTTCTTAGCCAATCCTTAAAGTTGGTTTCGGTTATTATGTTGTTGTCTATTATTCTTAGGAGAACGTTGTTGGCCATTTTTAAATTCGGTTATCACAACTTGAAATTAAATTGCAAAGAAAAATAATTAATGGTTTATTAGTGTCTTGCTATCCTTTAAACTTTTTATTGCATAATCAAATTAGGTCCCACTATTTTTATTCGAATCCCACACTTCCTTAGGTAGGGTCTATAAATTTTCTCATAAATTTTCGTTGGATTAAATTTCTTAGTGGAAAATCAATTTCTTATTAAATTTAATCAACCTCACATAATATAAATCTTGGTCAATTAAGTTTAATAAGTAGGAAACTATTTTCCTTTTATATCATCATATAAGGCTTGATTCATATTCTTTGCCTTAGCTTTGGATACCTCATATTATAAAAATCTTGGTACCCTAGGCTAGTTAAATTCGAACCATTATGCTTTCTTAAAATGGTATTTTCATCATGTCCTCACATAGTAGAATCTTGGTCAAGATGAAAATATACATCAAGGAATAAGATTAACTTAATTCTATGACATAAAGATCATATCCCTCATATAAAAGAAATCTTGGGTTATTAAAATTTATGTTAAAGAATTTTTGTTATCTTATAATGGGAGGCACGAATTTAATAATTTTAATTAGAGAGATTTATGTTTAACTTTAGTCAATTTTAACATGCTTGTTTAACAAACATTCCATACATATCACATCCTAAAGCATGTGGGTTGACCATGGGGTTTTCGAAAATCTATCCTAAAGGCAAACTATTTACCCTAATTCTATATCTTCGACCGGATTGCCATTCGGATGCTCCTTGGGTTTCCATCCAAGCGATTCAATTACAAATTGCATCTTAGGCATGCATGCCCGATAAAATAGATAATAAAATAAAATTAATTATTACATGCTATTTAATAAAAAGAATATTACAAACCATTTGAATAATTTTGAAAAATAAATGACACCCATGATCAACCCTTTAATCTAGTATTCATCTATCTCATAGAAAAATATTAATCTATTATATAAAATAAAATAAATAATTATTTAAAGGCATAATTATAAACAATTTATAGATAAATATATAAATATATTATATATGCATGTGATAATTTTATTAAAATTTTGTGGCATGCAACAATCACATAAAAACAACTTTTGTCATTTTTTACCCAAGATTAAAATATTAATTTTCTTGCTTAATGCATCATCATCATTTCAAGACATTTAAAAAATGTCATGCATGCCTCGAAAAAACGTGTTTGATTACTTCAAGAGTAATCGTTTATGATGCAATGACTTTTCATAAAATAATAATTTCTATGACATATATCATTTCAAAACTGGGTTATGTCATCTTGCATCATCAATTTTGAACTAATTCAAAAACAAAATATTACAATTCAAAATTATAATAATTTATGTGATGTATTACATGATAATTTAATCAAATTAAATATCATACATAAAATTACCATCATCATGCATATAATTCAAAATAATTCATCACATGAATCAATAATCCATAACTTTATTCTATCATACTTGTCCACCACTAAACACTTGAAACATTTGCACATTATTCATACATAATATACTTTAATCTAATTAAATGATAGTTCATTCAGCATGTCAAGCAAATGAAACAATTAATCTAAAATAAGCACATGCATGTGGTCCTTATCACATCTCATACAACAACCATCAACCATGATACATTATCACATCTAAACACGTCCAATCACATTAGATCAAGATGACAAATAATTTTTCATGAACAAAAAAAGATGGTCGAATCACATGCATGTCTAAAACTTGATCATAAAATCATTTTAAAGCATAAAACAAGTTTATTACATCATACAACACAAACCAATGCAAAGGTACACTCATTATCATCATAAACATCATTCAAAACATTTTAGAATAACAAAAAAAATAATCTCTTACCTTTGTACTTGTGTTGGCCGAATGCATGCACGCATGCATATAGATGGTATGAAAATCAAAATTTTAAACCAAAAACATGACATGCAAGGCTATATATGTATGTTCAATG
>WYDK02000017.1:5753313-5775169 GCA_009867345.2 Toxicodendron radicans
GAACCCAAGCGAACACATCTAGGTTGTTTTTTAGGAAACCGACCAATCTGTCCGCTTGTTCCTTACTGAGCCCGCTTACAATCTTTAACACCCTTGTGCGGTCTTCCTCACTTACTGAGATATCCCGCAACTCTTCAATTGGGCCTACTGTGAGGTCTTCCTTGTGGATGCGAGGATCGATTGTGTCCTCTAGCGGCCTGGGGTTCGTAGCCTGAGTTGGTGTTTCTTCAATAATCATAGCTTTAACCATGGGCCATCTGTTGGAAGCGGCCACCACGGCATTATAACATCTTTTTGCCACATCAGTCGAGCCTTTGAGAATTCCTACACCATTGTCGGTAGGGAATTTTATTGCTCGGCATCGGACTGAATCTACTGCATCAAAATCGTCTAGGAACGGCCTCCCTAGGATCCCATTATAGGTTGTCGGGCAGTCAACCACTACAAATTCCTGCATCTTGGTCCTTATGCAGTCTCCTTCCCCAATGGTCACGGGGAGGTCGATCGTCTCCTTTGGGAGCACGCTGTCTCCTGTGGACTCGTAGAGAGGTATTGAGCAAGGCTTCAAATGTCGTTCCGTAAACCTCATTTCACGGAATGCTTCTAAAAATAGCACATTTACGGCACTGTCATTGTCAACCATCAATCGAAACACCTTGCTATTTCCGATCATGGGAGTTAAGACGATTATGTCACGGGAGTACTTAGGGTACTCCTCGTTTTCCTCTCGGGTGAACCCGATCACCTGATTGTCAACCAAAGGCCTCTTTTGCGGCCTTGTTCCCACAACCATCACTTTAGAAATTGATCATTTTCTCGCTTCTCTGGCATCACTTTCTCGAGCATGCCTTGAATTGCCAATTGAGCTCGGCCCGCCGTAGATCATTTTCACATTATGTCCACCTGGAGGCAATGGTGGTGGCGGGCTTTGTGGCCTTCCAGTTGGCCCTTCGATGACTTCTACCTTCACTTCTTTTTTACGAAATCTTTTAAGTGACCCCTCCTTATCAACTGCTCGATGGCATCTTTCAAGTTTCGACATTCATCAGTATTGTGTCCGACATCTCGGTGGAATCGACAATACTTCCGAGTGTCTCTCCTGAACGACGAGGCCCTCATCCTATCGGGTCGTGGAACTTCCTTTACTTCTCTTGACACCTCGTAGATATGTGATAACAAGGCCGCTAGTGGAGTATATTCTGAGAAACGGGTCACTGGCTCTCTTTCCCTGACCTCTGGTCTTGGCCTTTTGCTGAACCAAGGTTTCTCAGCTCGGTCAAAGGCTCTCCTTTTATCCGCTGGGCGATCTGGTCGCCGGTCATTCTCATTGTTTGACTTCCCCCCTTTCAAAGCTTCCAGCGAGCTTTCTACTCTCTGATGCTTCTCAGCCATCCTGTAAAACTGTGCTAGACTCACATTGTCTTCCCGCTGAAGTTCGTTCCAGAACTCAGTCTGTGGGCGTATGCCTGCAATCAGTAGTGTCTTTACCGATTCCTCGGGGGTGTTGACGACCTTAGTCTTTTCACTCTGGAACCTTCGCAGGTACGAGGTCAGAGACTCCCCTTTTTCCTGGTGAATGTTGTTCAAATAACTAAGCGGCATTGAGAACTGCAATCTTGCCTGGAACTGCTACAGATAAAGGGAAGCGAACTGCTCCCAAGAAGTGATCGAGCTCGTGGGTAGTCGTTTGTACCACTTCTTGGCCTCTCCGACTAAAGTCATTGCAAAGCATCGGCATTTTGCTAAGTTAGACACTTGGTGTAGCTCGGTAAAGTCATTGAACGCATCCAGGTGTTCTTTTGGCTTCCCCCTTCCATCATATTTCATTTCTGGGGCTCAGAACCCAGGGGGGAGTGGTGCCAGGCAGAGTTGTTCCGAAAATGGCGAGCTCACTATGGTCTCAGCCCGATTTGCGACCTCTTGTCAGGCCTTTAAGTCATCCAGCATTTTCTGTATTTGTTCTAACTCGTTGGCTGGAGGATTTAGGTTTTAAGTTCTGGCGGCCCTGCGCTCGATTAAGTGAGACATGAGGTCCTCTGTCCAAATAAAAGGACTATGCGCACTGGTGTGCGATTCAGTAGCCAGCCGGCTTGGATGGTAGGTACTGTCATACTCGCTACCCTGTCCGCGGTCTCGGTTAGAACCATGATCCCAGGACTGATGATTTTGGCCCAATGGTCGGGTCCGTGCTACGCGTGGGTTATAACCTGCACGCGAGTTATCTTTCCGCTGAATTGAGCGGGTAGTCATGGGTGGATCTATCATGCCCATGACCTGTTTCCCAGGTTGCCTTCCCGGGTTGTTGGTGGGATGAGGTGCTTGGCTTCTGATGGAATGAGCGGGAGCTTGCTGAGATTCTCTTGGAGTGGACGATCCAGATCGATCAGTCCGCCGCTCATTCCTCCCAAGGGAAGTAGGCTTAGTGAATACTGGCTGATCGAGCTCCGCTTCCTGTGCCCTTTTCATCCCTACCATATCTTGCTGCATGATTTGCACTACATTGGTCAGGGACTTGATCATGCTGATAAGCTCAACGCGCTCCGGGTCGGAAGGACAGGCTCCGGGTGTCTCAATGACTGGTGGTAAGCGACTGTTACCCTCTTCCAGGGCAGGATTCTCGTTCTCACGTTCCTCGAAATGTCTAGAAGTTCTGGTACGAGTCATATTTGCGAGAATGTTTATTATTGTTGTTGCAGATCCCCCCTCCTTCTAGCGCCAAAATGTTGATGCGAAAATTCACACCAACCAGAGAGATCCGGTTGACCTTGATTGGAACCGGAACAGATGTGTACGTGACTTAAATATCCAGCAATGAGTAGCAATCAATGGTAAATAGCATAAACAAGCAAAGAACAAACAAGATTTTTAAAGTGGTTCGGCCTCTATATTGAGAACCTACGTCCACTGTTGCAAGAATACTTTTTATTGAATAATCTCTCAAAACTTCCAGCCTCTCGGAACCCCCCCTTCACATCTTTTTAGGGGTTTTTATAGTGCTCTCTTATACAAGGTAGGTTAAATTTAAATGGAACTCTATCTTAACAAGGAAAACAATCCCGGCACTTATGGGATGAGATGAAAATATAGAATTTGAATCAAATCATATCCCTATAACCAAGGGATAAGGTTTGTCATATCAGTCTGCTGTGATCTTGTTGAACATTCTCTGCTGTTGCGCACCTCTTGGGCGATCTTTCCTGGCGGGCTGATATGGACGAGCTTTCTGGGTCAACAAAAACCAGCTCACCAACTTCCCCAAGCATCATTCCCCGACTGTCAGCTGTAGGCGGGCTATCCTGAAAAACCCCGCACAACAATAATCAATTGATCAATCATAATCAATTAATCAGTTCTAATCAATTATAATAAGTTAATCAATTATAAATAATCAATTAATCTTTTATAATCAATTAATCAATTCTAATCAATTTATATATTCTATTCAATTAATTAATTCTAATCACTTATAACAATTAATTAATCAATTATAATCACTTATAACAATGAAGTAATCAATTTTAGTCAAATCTAATTAATTAATCAATTCTAATCAATTAATCGATTATAATTAATTAATCAATTATAATCAATTAATCAATTCTATTCAATTAATCCATTATATAATCAATTAATTAATTCTAATAAATTTTAATTAATAATAAATTAATAAATTATAAATTTATTATCAATTAATCAATTAATTAATTATAATCAGTTAATCAAATCTAATTTATCATAATCAATTAATCAATTATAACCAATTAATTATTTATAATCATTTCTAAATTTTAATAAATTAATTCATTATTTTTTTAAAATTTTTTTAGTTCCTATTGGGCTGTTCTGTACCTTCTAGTATCGTGCCATTTTTTGTGTCAGGTCCCGGTACGGCCCACCCCCAGCTCTAGTTTCCAATCCTTGAAAGGCAAATTATTTGTAAAATAAGGAAGAGTTTAATTATCTGATATTCCCAAAACCCAAAACCCCAAAGGCCAAAACAAACCAGATGTTGGGTTTGATTGCATTATCTTCACCTTCACCTTCACCTTCTACACCTCTAAATCCATCAACATCCTTTCCATCTCACCACCACAAACACCACTTCCCACTTTTAAAACAACCCACAACCATTACCACCCACACTCACAAATGGAGTTTGCGTTCCTCTTATGAAGTAGGTGGCGGTTACCCACCTGAAGATTTTAATTCACCCCACAAAACCCACCTCTTCAATGCCGACCAGAGCACGGACAATTCTCACTATGAAGCTTTACTCAAAGGGGGTGACCAAGTCACTTCTGTTCTTCAGGAAATGATCACTCTTGTAAGTTTTCACTCCTCTGCTCTTTTAACTATTTCACCATACCTATCATGTAGTAGGCTCAGCTATAATCGACCCTGAAAATAATTAAATATTGTTATCAAGATATTGAATTTCTTTATTTATATAAGCAAGAAGGTTTTATTTTTCTGTTTGAATAAGAGGCTTTTACTAGATTGAAGGTTTTTGGTCTAGTGTTTACTTTTTGTATGTAGATTAGATAATGAGTTTGATTATGAATAGTCTATTTAATAAAATTAGTAAGAGTTCATTATTTTGATCATGTATTACCATCTAATTTTGTTGAGTCTTATTGAAATAAAAATTTTTGGTGGATAAATATAATGAATTCTGCATTATATTTGTTGAAATAAAGGACAAAAATAAAGCAAGAATTGAGAAGCTAAAACGTGTGGAATAGTATTATAAATTTAAGGGTCATTTTGAACATCATTGGATTTTTTAAGATGTTCAAATAAACTTAAAATTTTTAATATAGTCAATTGTATTTTGATGAGACCCCAATAGTGCTGGTATATGGTAGGAGAACAAGGCATTGATGCAGTGGATTTAAAAGAAGATGGCAGGAAGCTTCCTTGGTTTAAGCAGTGGACAGATGGCAATTTAGTATTGGGTTTAGGGTAAATTCTGTTAGAGTGAGAGAATTGTAGCTTAAAAAGGGTTGACAGGGAATGTTCTGGGCATCTGAGAATTGAAAAGGAATTTGGGTTGGGGAGGTTGCTGGCCCTTGAAGTCCAGCACTATCTGGGAGGAGTTGGCCCTCGAATACCAACAGTATCTTTATTTCTTTTGTTTCTGTTAATGTTTTTGTGTTGAGTTGTGGCTATCTTCGTTTTTCTTTGTATTTTGGGTTGTGTTGAGGTTAATTTCTTGATCTGGGTGTTGTGTTAAGAGGATTAAATAGAGGTATTCATCATATTTATACTAGTAATGTTGAATTTCTTTTATTTATATAAGCAAGAGGGTTTTATTTTTTTTTTGTTTGTTTGCATAAGAGGCTTTTACTATATTGAAATGAAAGTCCGAGGAAGTTTAATGAAAATAGGAACACTATCGAGAAATCTTAAAAGGAGACATAATAGCAAACAGACAAACTATGTGCTTCATTCAAAATGAATTGTTGTTTTGATTAAGCCAAATTCGGTATATTTTCAACACTCGCTGGAGGGCATCTCTCAATATCAATGGTTATTAACACTAGAATCCATGAGTATGAGTCAAATCCGTGACATAAGGTATTGCCAAAGGAAATTTAAGAATGAATTTTATTGATGGCTTGATTAAAATTTGACAAGTATAGTCCTAATTTAATATAGAAGTAGATAAAAGATAGATATACGATAATCTTAATGAATTACATCTCAAACTAATTCTAGATATTTGGAAATATATCCTAATCAACTCTCCTGCATCAATTAGGCAGCTCAAAGTTCAAATCTTTTTCTCATTTGGCACTGATGTTAGTTGCTGAGTTATTAGTTCATGAATGAAGATTCTGTTTTGTGTTTTTCTCTGTGCTTGTGTGTGGGCTAGTTGGAAGATATGAATATGAATGAAGCATCTGAGGAGGTGGCTGTGGAATTGGCTGCACAAGGAGTCATAGGTAAAAGAGTTGATCAGATGGAATCAGGTTTTATGATGGCCCTAGATTACATGATACAACTTGCTGAAAAGGACCAAGATGATAAGGTACAATTCTACAATTAAATTTTTTGAACAAATGCATGTATACTCCTTTCAAATCTGGTTGCTCAAGTCTTTATTTGATTTTTGTGGATGCTTTATGACTTTGAAACTTGTAAGTTGCAATGTATATGGGAATCATATGATTGTTTTGTTGCTATTGTTTTCTTTTTTGGTGTTAAAAGATTATTGTGGAACTTGAAATTAGTGTTGATAGTTTATATGTTGTTTTTGTAAAGCGCAAGGTACTTTTGGAGGTAATCAAGGAGACCGTATTATCCCATCTTACAAAGAAGTGCCCCCCACATGTAAGGAAGTCTTGAAACCTCTGGTTGACCTTTAAGAGATGATTCTAATTGTTACGCAAGATTTACTGTAGTTTTTGCCTCTTTGTAGGTTCAAGTGATTGGCCTGCTTTGTAGAACTCCCCAGAAAGAAAGCAGACATGAATTGATGTGTCGAGTGGCTGGTGGTGGTGGTGCTTTTAAAAGTGGGAATGGGATCAAAGTTCATATTCCTGGAGCAAATTTAAATGATATAGCTAACCAGGCAGATGATTTGCTGGAGGTAATTACTTGAAACCTAGTATATTTTGTTATCTCCTTGATATAGACAAGCTACTTTATTTTTTTATTGATGAACTGCCTAGTTTCTTTGTTTATGATTTCAATTTATGATCTTAAGCAAACCTCTTCTCCTTACCCCCTTACTCCCAAGGGAAAAAAAAAAAAAATGAAACCCTTGTATTGATGGTTTAGTTCTTCCCATTAATGTCATTTGGCAATACTTCCCTGAGCTTGCTGTATTTATGTAGGACCACATAGTTTACTCAAACATAGGTGCAATTGCAGTGGTATAGAAACTTTCATGGGGGGTTACTTTTAGGAAATTAGTACAAAAGAATGAAAGAAGAAAAACCAAAAAAAAAAAAAAAAGAGAAAAAACTATCAATTTTTTCATGCTCAAAGAAGAAAATAAGTGAGAGAGTGGTTGGGGTGATATGTTAAAGCATTTAAATGTGAAGAACTATCATGGTGAATGAAAAATGTATTATGTATTCATGGTCTTCATATCTTGTTTAAATAGATGGGAATCAAAGTTTGACCAAAACATCATCTATTGTTTTGTTTCTTTAACTTTTTCTTACATTCATCAATTCTTATGCAGACAATGGAAACTAGACCAGCTGTTCCAGATCGAAAACTACTTGCAAGGCTCGTATTGATCAGAGAGGAAGCTCGGAATATGATGGGAGGTGGAATATTGGATGAAAGAAATGACCGTGGCTTTACGACTCTTCCTCAATCAGAGGTATTTCCCTGCATTTATAATTTATTAAAATAACTGGCTGCTACTTGTCCTCAATTCATTGTTTTTACTCATATATATTATTGAATAACAATATTCTTTGTTTTGAGGAAATCTGTGCCTGAAGGTAGTTGTTTTATTGTTCTTCTTGTTAGCCTGGAAGTTGTTTTAGTTATCATTGGTGTAAACACAAATCTTGCCATTGCAGGTGAACTTCTTAACCAAACTGGTTGCTTTGAAACCTGGGAAAACTGTCAAAGAAATGATAAAAAATGTAATGCTTGGGAAAGACGAAGGTGCAGAAAGCTATGGAATTGATGATGTTAATACTGATGGTAGGAAATCCAATGGAGTTAGAGGAAGGGTAAGATTCATTACGCAATATGGTTATTTCCCCCTTAGGTCAAAAATAAGTTCTCTTAGATTAGGTCAATGCATCTGCAAAATTATTGGTGTTTGTAAGTGATACAACACAGCAGCCTCATAAGGTGTCTCATAAGGTGTATAAGAGGAGGATAAGTGGACAAGAGTAAAGAGGGCAAGTGGCATAATTTGTTAAGAATAGCTGGCAATATTCTGTTAGGAGTGGGAGACATAAAAGGAGGCGGGGAGTATGGAGAAGGGGAAGAATCGTCTAGGATCTTGGGAGGTGCTAGCTCCTTGAAAGCTAGTGGGTTAGGGTAATATCTAGGATAGTATTTTCTGTATTTCTCTTTTATCAAACTGGTGTATAACCATTGTTATTAATATAATCAACGTATTTCAATTCCTTTTCTCTTGTTATTGAATCTGTGGGGGTGAGCTCACCCTCTTATTATGATGTTAGGAAAGTGTTACGGGACTGAAACCTCTTCCTGTGCGCCCTGGCATGTTTCTTGAGACTGTCACCAAGGTAATCATCACTTTGCAGAACTGTTGCAAGTTAAATGGACTTGAAGACATGATAAGGAAATTTCATCAAATAATGAACTGCATTGATTTAATAAAAATGACAAATCTCTTGCTTGTATTTGCTTTGGCTTCTTCAATCATCAATCAGTTACATTCTATGAAGTGATCTAAAAAGCTGGTATATATGCATAGATTGATGCTGTTAACATTTATTCCTCGACTTGTCAGGTCTTAGGTGGTATATACTCTGGAAATGTCCCTGGTATTACTGCACAACATCTGGAATGGGTAAGTTTTATCTTTCCTCATAATTTACATAACTTTTTCTCTTGATACTGAGAATCTGTTTTTGCCTAAACCAAAACATGCCTTCAATCATTGTAAATGTAAGTTTCTAACTGTATAGGAGACACTTTTCATATGATTTGGTTGTTTATGTGCGAATAATTTGTGCATTGATGGGTTTAAGCAAAAGGGTATTATTATTTGTACTAGTTATGGTGCATTTGATGACGCACTTAAGGGTCACATCATTCTTCCAACGACTCATTTAGTTTGTTCATCTTGTATCCAGGTTCATCAGAAAACCCTTGAAGTTCTTGAGGAGATAGCATTCTAATAATTACCGTCGGAGATGTCCCATTCCATTATTATCCATTTTTGTTGTCTATTGCTGTTGGAGTTTTGAAGAAAATGGATTATAGTTTATGTTTGATAAATACTTCTTCCAACACTTAAAACACTCACTGACTGAGTATTCCTTGCATAATGTGTAGATTTCCCATAACCTGTCAATGCCCTTTTTAATCATATTTCATATCAGTTACTGCCCTTTGAAACCCATGTCATCCAAATCTTATTTTGTATCAGCTAACAATTTACCGTCATTTGGGGTGTGTTAGTTTTGCAGTATAACACTGCATTAAATATGTGAACAGTGTCGCTAAGGTAACTTTTTATGTTAGTCATGTGTTTGGCCAAAAGTATAAAAAGCTGTATTAAGTATATATATATATAGATGATTGAATTGAAAGTTAAAAAAAAAAAATTAAAGCTAAATATCTTTCCAAATAATCACAAACATATAATACAGTTAAACAATACAAAAAGTATATAGATTAAAATAACTATCGGTATTTTGAAGAAAAAAATAATAATAAATTTTTAATTAAAAATTTACAATTTTATATTGCTTATAACCTAATATAGTAAAACTGCTCTATAGTTATAATGTTGAGACCATATTAATTTTATTATTATGAAAATGTTACAACTTAATGGATGTATAGTTACAAAAATGATTGTTTTGACATAATTATTTTTAGTGCAAGTGGGATAAAGGTAGTAGGGGTGAGCGGGTCCGGGTACCCGACCCAATTCCAAGAAACTAGAACTGGTCGATTCCTTAGATTTGGAACTTAAACTAAAACCGATTGGTTCTGGTTCCTGGGTACATAGAACCAGAACCTGAACCATATGTTTAGGTTCTAGGTACCCTGTAAATTTTTATACCCCCTTATGTTCTAAAAAAATACAAATATACCCCTAAAAATTACAAATACACTCCCAATAATTTATAAAAATTACAAATACACCCTGGATACCCGTCGGTTCCACCTTGGGTACCTGGACCTTGGTTCTAGGTCTAGTTCCTTGTTTTGGTTTCGATTGCTAAAGTGGTGGAACCGGACCCGAATCTGCACAGGGTCGATTCCACCAAATTTGGAACAAGAATCGGCGTTTATAAGGTCGGTTCTGATTCTACCCTTTACCCATGCTCACCTTAAGGTAAAATATGCACTACATTAATAATTAATTAATAGAGCATGTCAAATCCAATGTATAAATATTGATAAAAGAGATAGACATAGTTTCAAAAAACTAGTACATATATTTTTGTCATATACAAATAACTATTACTATGTAGAGGCAAGTTCCTTAAGACGGAACTTAGAAAAATTATAACTTATTACATTGTGAAATTAATTCTTATTTGTAACTGACCCAAGTTGGGACTAGAAATTTTTATGACTATATGGAGGTTATTCTATATAGAATATCACTATAGAAAAGTATTACTGTATATCACATGACATATATTCTCTCCAATAATAAACTATTTTTTTGTTCTAAGAATGATTTGAATAACGTAAAAAAAAATTTTAGGGTTTATAAGATAATAATGGGGTGTCAAAAGTATTTTAAAGAATAGGAAATTAAAAATAAATTTTAATAATTTAATATAGGAATAAATTTGTTATTGGTTTCTTTAATCCTTTTGTGTGTTGCCAATAGATCCACTCTATTTTATAATACATTGCCTCTAGTCTAGCTTACATTTTGCTTAGGGCCCAAACTCATCATCCCCAATAAGTTAGAAGTTGCTAGAACCCTAGCTATTCTATCACCCTTTTGCCGACTTACTCCTCACCCATTTCTCTCAAATTCTTCACAATTCAAGCCAAACAAGAGAAATTAGTTAGGAAACTTGTGAAATTTTTATTCCTTAGTGTTCGTAAGGTAAGAATCTAAAGTTTTGTTGTGTTTTTAGTTTTAATGGATTAATTCTTATGTTTTTGTTATGTTTTAGATTGAAGGAGGAGAATATTTGAATCAAGGAAGTAGAATAGCTAAAAAGTGGTGTGAAATTAAGGCAAGTAAACCATATTTGAGTTGGTTCAATATTTATATCAAGTTTTGTTATGAGAAAGTGTTGAATATTGAGAAATTTGTTGGTGAAGAATGATGAATATGTTTTAATATCTTTATGGAGTGTATGATTATGTAGAAATAATTAATGGAAAGTTGAATTGATATTGGCTTGGTAAGATGATGAAATTCGGCCAAGCTTAATTGTAGCTCTTATTGTATTTTGATTGATCATATGATGTTGTTTGCATGATTATTGTGATGTTGTGATGAGAATTTGTGATGTTTATGAAGTGTTGAAATTCGGCCAAAAGTAGTAAGGTTAGGCCATTATGTAATAGTCAGTTTGATTGATGAGAATTTAATGGATGTTGGTTGTGTGATTATATTTATGCTATTTGGAAAGTAGAATTAATGAGAAACGTTTAGAAAGAATATTATTAGTAAAGAAGAGTGCTTATACATTAATATGTAAGTTGAAATTGGTCAATACATATTGATGAGAAATGCTTTGAATTTGCATAAACATTGAATGTTAAGTATAATGAATGGATGAGAAAGATAAGAATGTAATTATTTGCACTTTGATGTTGGTATGGGTAATATAGTGCCCATCCTTGTGCATATTAAGCCCTAATGAGAATGTGTTATTTATGGCTTAGAAAAGTGTTAGTTAAAGTATTTAAGTATATGAATTTGAGATATGGCATTTATAATTGGTGAAAGAGTAGTAGAATGTAAATATATTTGATGATATGTCATATTAGTTTACCATATTTATATGGTAGAGATTAGAAAGAAAAAGAGAGAATATAAATTATGATCCATTCATGATGCATGGCATGCATGTATAACCTATTACTTATAGAAATTAAATTTCTAATAAGAATGAAAGAAAAGAGAATAGAAAGAAGAATTAATTGATGGGTATGCTTTGCATGAGAGTTACATACCATGCATGAAAAAGAAGAGAAGAGAAGAGAAAGAAAAGAAATGTAGTTAATACATAAGCAAGACATATTAAAATTTATTAAAGATTATATTTGTGACATGTCATTACTTTGAGAAGATATATAATTAGAAAGATAAGGGTTGTTGTGATGGGGAACCTGTGAGCGTTGCTGTATAAGACCATGACGATTTTACCTACATGCACGCCGTTGTGAGTGCGCGGCAAGTTGCTGTCAGTGCGCGGCTTATGAGAAAGAAAGAAAAGAGAAATTTGTAAAGTCCGTGAGTTTTGCATGTAGATGAGGACTATACATAGAGAGAAAAAATTGCTCACACAGACAAGGTTTTGAATCCATGCCTCAACCTAGTCCGACCAGCATAAAATAAATGAGAAAGAAAGAAAAGAAATAAGAAAGAAAGAATGAGAAGAAAGAAAGAAAAGAAAAAGAATAAGAATAAGAGAGAGAATTATTCCTATTTTGAAAATTCACAACACATACCTGTGATTCTAGAAAACAAACGAGATATAGAGAATTAAGTAAAATTAACCAATTAAACCTAATTCTCGCACAAAATACCCTTAAAATCACTAAGTATGAGTGCACTTCCAAGAATTCATCATGCATGTAATTCTATCAAATGCATGAAATATAACACATAAGCATGACTTTTATTCTTATTTTGAAAAGAAAGAAAGAATAAAAGCCATGCTTATGTGTTATATTTCATGCATTTGATAGAATTACATGCATGATGAATGCTTGGAAGTGCACTCATACTTAGTGATTTTAAGGGTATTTTGTGTGAGAATTAGGTCTAATTGGTTAATTTTACTTAATTCTCTATATCTCTTTTGTTTTCTAGAATCACGGGTATGTTTTGTGAATTTTTAGGTATTTAGGTGCTGAAAAAATGAGGATTTTAAGCATGTATGTTGAAGAGTAAAGAATCAGAATCGTGAAGGAACAAACGGTGCGAGAATCAGAGCTCAAACGAAAAAGTTATGAGTTTTTTAAGTTTGTTTACCAGAGGAACTATTCATGCGCCGCGTTGCAATAGGCAGAGCTGAAAATGTTTCACTAAAATGAACGTATTGTGCACTACACAACTCCAACTGACCTGATTTTTGTTGTGTTGTAAAGATAAGAGACAGACATATAACTTTTATGTTTTGGTTGTGATCCAGTTCGACCTGGAAGATGGTTAAAAGGTGACACGAAAGTTATGTCAGTGAGTTAATCTAGAAGTGAAAAAAAAAGATACAAAAATTCGTTCCAAAAACACCTACCAACCCCAGTACTATAAATAAACTATTTTTCGTAGGTTTAAGCAGCTCAAAAAATGTTTTAGAATTGGGGGGCTCTAGAAAGAGGAGAGGAGGAGAACTTTGTTCTTCATGGATCTTCATGGCTTTCAAGTGTAATCCTTATTTTCCTTTATGTGTTTAGTTATTTTAGCGTAATCTTTTCTTTTTCATTTGTGTAGCCAGTTGATTTTTCTAGGGATTTAATGTAATCTAATTGAAGGCTTGTGTTTGATAAATTCTATTTGTTTAATCTATTTAATCATGTTCTTAATTCATTCATTGCTTTTAATTCAATCTTTAGATGATGTTAGAGCTTGATCAACCTTGATGTTAGTTAATTGATTGTATGAGATAAGTTTGGGTATTGAATGATTGAGTTGTGTTAGAGTATACGCCCTACCAAATACAATTTGGTTTATGTCTTGTTCTTAATGGGTTTTTGTTCACTAGGTTAGACTATATGCCCTAGCTAGGTTAGTGGCAAAAACACTAGGTTAATCCTGAACACCATACACTAATACCTTACAAACGAGAGACGTAATGCCCAATAATTAGCTCTATGAATGGATGATTTGTGTTTGAGCATATGCCCTGCCGAATGCAAATTGGTTCTTTGTTTAGTACTCTAGTTCTTAATGGGTTTAGAAAGTGGGTTAATTCCGAACGTCATACGGTAATATCCAAGACCTAATGATATACAGTAATACCCTTAAAAGATAAGAGTGCGAACCCTAGAAAATAGTAAAGAGAATGGTAGTTTGATGATGAACATGTAGCCGGATAATTGTGATGAAGTTAGAGACCAAGATTTTCTTTTAAGTAGTTAGATTTTTAAATTCATTAAATGTTAATTTTGCATTCTGTTAATTTTATGTTCATTCTTTTCACAAGACATAGTTATTAAGGTTACTGGAGTACTTACAGTCCCTGTGGAATCAACCCTTGCAATTTGCATACTATACTGCAATAACCACTTGTGCACTTGCGAGGATTTTAATTTGAATCATCAATGCACAATTGATATTTCAATTGTATTGCTACTGTTGTGTGATGAGAAACAGTAGAACTTATAAAAGATGTAAAAGAAATTAGAATAACGAAAATAGAGTAAGTTGACGAATGACTAAAGGAGATAAATTATTAGTTTGAATCCTGATTTACTTACTGAGCAATTAGTGCTCACTCCGTTACTTTTAAATGTTTTTGCAGGTAATAGGTGATGTGCGATCGGACAGGCAATCAACAGGTAAGGGAGCTTCTCGGGGCCATTGTTGAGGCACTTTATTTTTTGGATATGTACATATTTTTGAGAAAGTTTATGTAAATATCTTTGAAAATATTTTATGTGTTATATTATAAATAAGAAAGATTTTTTTCTGCTCGAACATGTTTTAAGTTATATTATATATTTTATAGCCAACCTTATTATAATTTAATCAACTTATATTATATTTTAGCATATTTTCCCTTAAGAATACATAGCTAGAGAGAGCGTTAGACATCATGTCTGGCTAAGTTCTTTAGTTCGATTCAAGGAGATTCCAACCCGGTTAGTATAATTGTGAGACTCGGTTCTTAATCTTAGTTATTCTTCTATTCGAATATCTATGTTTCTTACTTGTTGATGATTGCATGACTTAATTGATTAAAGAGGCATGTTAATTGATTGATTGTGTGGTTGATTGCTAAACTAAAATTGTAATCCGTAATTGTTATAATATTAAGTTAGAGTAGCAATTAAGCAAAACAATTGTGAACCAAGTTTTTGTTGACTGCTTAAAAGAAACGTGGAATGAATTCAATAATCTGACACTTGATTGATTATTATTCATATTTAACTCCTTCCTAATTTGTAATGCTATCAATAAATTCATAAGGATTGTTTAATACCGATTGGTTTATTGGTAAGAATTAATTTGTGTGATGGGCTCAAATTAACGTAATTAGGAAAAGTAAAGATTGTTTGGCTTCTTGAAAATCTTTGGTTAAATATTCAATTAAAGACTAATATATGTTAGAAGTCAATGATCAGTTTGCAACCGTGGGTAATTTTCCTTGAATCGAGACCTCTTTTATTCAATTTTCCTTATTTCTTGTTATTAATAATTATTCTTGCGTCAATTAATTTTCGAAGTAAAATCCTCCCTATTTCAATTAAGTTAGGTAATTTGATTAACTAGTTTTTGTGGATTGACCTGTACTTGTTGTAAATACAAGTTGTGAGTAGAGTAATTTAATTTTTGGGTGCACTCAACACGCATCAGTTACTCCTAAGGTATGGCGAGTATACTCATTTGGTCACACTTCTCGACCATGTCCTCACAATGACGGAGAGCACCAGACTAGTCTTAAAACCTGAGCCAATGGTAGGACCACGCAAGAGACGTGATCCTCAGAAATACTATCGATATCACAAATACATCAGCCATGACACTAATGACTGCTTAGCTCTCAGGGACGTTGTAGAGGACCACATCCGAAGAAGCCACTTGAAAGAGTATATGGAGGGGTCGCAAGCTCGACAAGAACAAGATCGTCAACGAGAAGGATCTGACAACGTAGTTAACGTCGTTAGGGCAATCTTTGGGGGGCCAAATATTGGAGGAAACTCTAGACTCTTCTAGGACCTATATGCAAAAGAATCGAAGTCTAAGCCACTAACTGGGATCCTCAGCCTGGACCAGCGACAACAAAAGTTCCTAAGAAAAAAGTGCGGAGCAATAAACTTCTTAGAAAATGAAGCAAATGGGTTCACCATTCCTATAATGATGCACCGATCGTCACAGATCAAATCGGCAAAAGTAAAGTGCATCAAATAATGGTGGACAACGGAAGTGCGGTTAACATCTTCTACCAAACCGCCATCAAACAAATGGGCTTCAAGAAGTTGGTCCCAAGCTAGCAAAAACTGCACTCTACGGGTTCACAGGGATCATGTAGTCCCAAAAGGGATGATTATTGATAACTCTTGTAAATAGAGTTGTCATAGTCCTAATTTGGAGTCTTTGTTATGGTTTTTTGTTTCTAATTTAGTTATTTAGTTCAGTTTAGTTTAATATTTCATGAATTTGCCAATTAGAGTTTGATTATGCTTGAAGATGAGAAATTGTGTTATTCTGCTCTAAATTGGTTTAATTTCCTTGATTGTTCTTCTGCAGATTCAAAATCAATTGGCTTGTCCTCGGATTAAAATAGTTTAAGCTTGAAGACTTGATGTTGTGGACTATGCAGTGAAGAATGATGGCGCATAAAGTGCCAGATTAGCATAACAGAAAAGAAGATCTTCTGCGCATGTGATCTTGTCCTTGTACTGAACTGCCCCGAAAAGGACAACCATTTTTTTAGTGTGACAGTGAGAGAATGTACAGTAACCTGGCTGTGAGGAATGAATTATCCTAGTATTATGCCAAGTGTCTAAATTTGCCCTACATTCTCTCATATATAAACAAAGTGGAAAGATTGGAGGACAAGTCTTTTTTTCTGAGAAAGGTCTTCTTCCTCAAAAGTGAGTGATGGCCACAGAGTGTAATTTCAGAGGAGAAAGTGCAAAGAATCATCAAGGAAAGAAGAGCCATTGACAAGGGAAAGAGAAAGAGCTACAAAGAGACATTCATTACCTTTTTTCTTGTATTTGTGTTCTTTATTCCTACGAACATCATGGTTGTATTTTTTACTTTGTTTTACTTTCATTTCAGTATGAACTAAATTTCTTTAAGTTGGATTTGGGTGTTTGAACTCCTATTGTAATGTTATTTTTATCTTAAATATAGTTGAAGATACTTACATTTCACTTTAACAAATGCGTATTGTGTGTGCAATGTTGATTTGACCATTCAATATTTGCTATCTTGCTTGATTAATAGATGCTGAGAAGGTCTGTTGACAAGGGAAATCATTTGGTTAATGCAAGCCCTTAGGGTCATATACGAGAGTATGAGGAGAATACATAGACATATGGGTGCTTCCTTGTACGATTGCTAACAAACTGAGTTTTAATCTATTTCTTAAGTCCAAATCTACATAGATGTATGTTGGATGTAAGCTTAGGAAGCAAGCTTGTAGAATGTTCGAGATAACAGTACAAGATCTTAGGTGTTTGGGTCGAGTAAAATGTCATGTTGAGTTAGGCTATAACATTTTCCATAGCATTACAATAGTTGAGATTTTACCCAAATCTGACTTGTCATCATCCGATTACTGAATCTATTGCTATTCTTACTCTGTTGGTTTAGAATTCTTACTTAGGTTTATTTTAGTTAATTCATTCATTTAGTTCATTATAACTATTGCATTATTCTTTAATTTAGTTCAATATCATCACTGTTTTATTGTTGTTACTATTTCTAGAGCATAGATTTGAGACTAACTAATTTTACAATCCTTGTGGGACGATAACTCAATTCTTAGGAATCTATATTACTTGTTGACCACGTATACTTGTGTGAGTGTCCTTAATTTTATATACACCATCGTTTCGACAACAAGTTTTTGGCACCGCTGTTGGGGACTGTGCCAAAATTAGTTAGATTCATATTTGTGCTTATTTACTTTGTTTTTGCATTTTATTTTACTTTTTGTCTGCTTTCTTTTCAGATCTGATGGTGAGTGATGTATGAACCTGTCAGTTGAAGAAGCAATACTATTATTTGATCCTGAGCCAGAGAGAACCCTTCACGCTACATTGAGAGAATTAAGAGCTAACCAAAGAGTTCAATTGCCTGTAAAAATTGAGCATGAAACAAGTGCAAATCAGCAAGTGCTAGATGAAAATGACAGATGCATTGGAGATTTTGATACACCTCTCATCAATCAGTTCAATCTGAGCATAGTCAGACCTGATTTTCCAACTTAGCAATTTGAATTAAAGCCTGTAATGTTCCAAATGTTACAAACAATGGGTCAGTTTGGGGGATTAGCTACCGAAGATCCACATTTACACTTGAAGTTGTTCATGGAAGTCAGCGATTCTTTCAAGATACCGGGTGTTTCTGAAGACATTTTGAGACTCAAGCTATTCCCATATTCATTGAGAGATAGAGCTCGAGCTTGGCTCAATTCATTACCACCAGATTCAGTCATGGATTGGAATGATTTGTTGCATAAATTTCTATCGAAATACTTTCCACCTCAAAAGAAAGGAAAGTTTCGAAATGATATTACATCATTCCAACAATTTGAAGATGAGATGTTGCATGAAACATGCGAGAGATTCAAGGAGTTACTGAGGAAGTGTCATAATCATGGGATACCTTGTTGGATTCAGATGGAGACCTTTTATAATTGATTAAATGCATAGACGCGAATGCTGGTTGATGCGTCAGCAACTGGTGTATTGTTGTCCAAGTCATACAATGAAGCATATAGATCCTGGAAATGATCTCTACTAACAATTATCAGTGGTCAGCAGCTAGGGCAAGGAATGCAAGAAGAACAGTTGTCGGAGTCATGGAAGTGGGTGACATCACATCATTATCTACTCAAGTAGCTTTCTTGACTAACTTGGTCAAGAACCTGAGTGTTTCTGTGCTAGCATTATCGTCAACAATGGGTAGTTCAACAGGGCACTTTGAAGCAATATCTTGTGTATTTTGTGATAAAAGGCAAATGTATGAGAATTGTCCCAACAACCCTGCATCTGTGTGTTTTGTGAGTAATCAGAATAGGGGAAATAAACTTTATTCTAATACTTACAATCCGAGGTGGAGACAACACCCAAACTTCTTTTAGAGCAATCAAGGAAGAGGTGCTTCATCATCCAATCAGCAAAGGCCTATGCAATCGCCAAGATTTCATCAACAAATGCAACCAAGAAATGATCCTTTAGAGAACAAAATCAATTCATTGAAGACTCTTATGAGAGATTTCATGACTAAAAGTGATTCCATCATGAAGAATCAATCTACTTTGATCCAAAGCCAAGGTGCCTCGCTGAAGAATTTGGAGAACCAGATGGGAAAACTTGCATTGGCAGTCCATACAATACCACAAGGTTCCTTTCCAAGTAATACTGAAAATCCAAGAGAAGGCAAGGAACAAGTCCAAGCCATTCAATTGAGAAATGGAAGGAAAGTGCAAATGCCAAGGAGAATGTGTGAACCAGAGCAACCCTCAGCTGAATCTCAGTCCACTGAAGCAGATCCTGAAGTGCAAGAGGCAGTAGAAGAGTCGAAGAAGAAAACTGTAGATGTTGGCATTAGTGCGCCATCATAACCTAACATTGAGAAGTAGCAACCTGTAAAGCCTACTCCACCATATCCTCAAAGACTTAAAAAACATAATCAAGACAAACAATTCCACAATTTCTTGAAGTCTTGAAACAACTCCACATCAACATTCCATTGGTTGAAGCCTTGGAGCAAATGTCCAACTATGTCAAGTTTATGAAAGATATTTTTTCAAAGAAGATGAAGATGAATGAGTTTGAGATAGTAGCTATGACCAAGGAGTGCAGTTCTATTTTGCAAAAAAACTTCCACAGATGCTAAAGGATCCTGGAAGTTTCACATAGTCATGTTCGATTAGAAATACCTATTATGGAAAGGCACTATGTGACTTGGGAGCTAGTATAAACTTGATGCCTCTTTCTTTGTTTAAGAAGCTTGGAATTGGTGAAGCAAGGCCAACAACAGTAAGCCTCCAACTTGCTGATCGTTCTTTTGTTCATCTTGAAGGCAAAATTGAAGATGTGTTGGTGAGGGTGGACAAATTCATTTTCCCCGTGGATTTCATCATTTTGGACTTTGAAGCCGATCGTGAAGTGCCTATCATTTTGGGTAGACCATTCTTAGTCACGAGGAAGACATTAATTGATGTTCAGATATGAGAACTTACTATGAGAGTCAATGATCAGGAGGTTACTTTTAATGTTTTAGATGCTATAAAGTTCTCTGATGATTTAGAATAATGCTCTGTTACGGGCATTATGGACATCATAGCTATGGAGGAAATGGAACAATTCTGCAGTAGTTAGGTTGAGGATGTTAATTTGTTGGTTGATGAATCTGAGCTCAAAAATGAAGAGAAAGAGAGTGAGTGTAGCTGAACTACAAGGGAACTCGAGGTTTAGCAGATTCGGGCAAAAGTTTGAGCTACTTGATCAAGGTCAAAGAGAGTTGAAGCCTATCAAGTCATCTATTGAAGAACCTCCAATGTTGGAGTAGAAGTCTTAAGTATGCATATCTTGGGGAAGGAGATATTTTTCCTATTATTATCTCTTCCTCACTTTCTGAAGACAAAGAGTAACAACTACTAAAGGTCCTCAAGCAACATAAGAAGGCCATTGGTTGGAGTATTGCTGATATCAAGGGAATTATCCCTTCAATTTGTATGCACAAAATCTTGCTTGAAGATAATTGTAGCAGTGTTGTTGAACATCAAAGAAGACTCAATCCAGCCATGAAAGAGGTTATAAAGAAAGAAATTTTTAAATGGTTAGATGCGGGGATAATTTATCCAAATTCAGATAGTGAATGGGTGAGTCATGTTCAATGTGTTCCCAAGAAAGGTCGTGTGACGGTTGTTAAGAATCATAATGAAGAATTGATATCCACAAGAATCGTCACTGGTTGGAGGATTTGCATGGACTATAGAAAACTCAACAAAGCCACAAGAAATGATCACTTTCCTTTGTCATTTATTGATCAAATGCTAGACAAGTTGGCTGGAGAAGAGTTTTATTGTTTCTTAGACCGATATTTAGGGTACAATCAAATCGCCATTGCACCAGAGGATCAGCCCAAAACAACATTCACTTGTCCTTATGGTACATTTGCCTTTAAAAGGATGCCCTTTGGGGTTGTGTAATGTGTCAACAACCTTCAAACGCTACATGATGTCTATATTTTCTGACTTAGTGGAGGATTGCATGGAGATCTTTATGGATGACTTCTCGGTATTTGGGGACTCTTTTGATGCATGTTTAAAGAATTTGGAAAGGGTGCTAAAGAAATGTGAAGAGACTAACTTGGTATTGAATTGGGAGAAGTGACATTTCAGGTACAAGAAGGCACAGTTTTAGGCCATAAAGTCTCATTGTAGGGGATTGAGGTGGACAGAGCTAATGTGGATGTCATTAAGCAGCTGCCTCCTCCTTCAAATGTAAAGGGAATTAGAAGTTTCTTGGGTCATGCGGGATTCTATAGGATATTCATAAAAGACTTCTAAAAAATTGCCAAACCTTTGTGTTCTTTACTTGAGCATGACAAGAAATTTGAGTTCACTAAGGAATGTCATGTTGTTTTTGAAACATTGAAGAAGGCCTTAGTTTCAACCCTAGTGATTGTAACTCTCAATTGGTCCTTGAAATTTGAGCTTATGTGTGATGCAAGTGACTATGTTGTTGGAGCAGTGCTGGGACATAGGAGATGTAAGCTTTTTCACCCTATTTACTATGCAAGTAAAACCTTGTGTGATACACAGCTCAACTATACCACAATTGAGAAAGAGTTACTTGTCGTGGTCTTTGCATTTGATAAGTTTAGAGCCTACCTTATCGAGATTAAAGTGTTGGTTCATACTGATCATTCAGCCATCAAGTACTTGGTTTCAAAGAAAGATTCAAAACCAAGACTTATAAAGTGGATTTTACTGCTGCAAGAATTCGATTTGGAGATTGTTGATCGAAGGGGAGATTATTGATTGAAGGGGCTATGAAAACCAAGTGGCAGACCACCTCTCAAGGCTTGAAAATGAAGAGTTTACTCAAGGCAATGTGGCAATTAAAGATG
>WYDK02000017.1:5775269-5786371 GCA_009867345.2 Toxicodendron radicans
GCCACGTACACATCTATTCCGGTTCCGATCAAGGTCAACCGGATCTCTCTGGTTGGTGTGAATTTTCGCATCAACAATTATAAATTTCTAATTAATTATTTGGTTAAAATTGATCAATTGATTATAACTGATTAATTTCATTATAATTAGATTGATTAGAATTGTTGAAAATATTATAATGTATTAATTGATCAGAATTACTTAATTAATTGTTGTAAGATATTAAAATTGAAGAATTGATTACAATTGTTTAATTAATTAATTGATTAAAATTGATTAATTTATTATAAATTATTATAATTGATCAATTGATTATAATTGATTAATTTATTATAATTAGATTGATTAGAATTGAAGAATTGATTAATTAATTATAATGAATTAATTAATGAGAATTGATTAATTGATTAAAGAATCGATTAATTAATTGTTATAAGTTATTAGAATTGATGAATTGATTACAATTGATTAATTGATTAATTAATTATAATTGATAAACTAATAAATTGATTAATTGATTATAATTAATTAACTAATTTAAATGATTAATTTATTATTATTATAATTGATTATAATTGATTAATTGATTAAAATAGATTAATTGATTAGTTTATTAATTGATTATAATCGATTAATTGATTATAATTGATTAATTGATTAGAATTTATTAATTTATTATGATTGATTAGAACTGATTAACTGACTATAATTGATCAATTGATTATAAATTTCTAATTAATCAATTGATTATAACTTATTAATTTATTATAATTAGATTGATTAGAATTTATTAGAATTGATTAATTGATTATAATGTATTAATTGATCAGATTGATTAATTGATTAGAATTGATTAATTAATTGCTATAAGTTATTAGAATTGATAATTGATTATAATTGATTAACTGATTATAATTGATTAATTGATTATAATTGATTAATTGATTATAATTATTTTATTTATTATAAATTTATAATTAGAATTGAAGAATTGATTAGAATTAATTAATTGATTATGATTGATTAAAATTGATTAACTGATTATAATTGATCAATTGATCAATTGATTATAAATTTCTAATTGATTATTTGATTAAAATTGATCAATTTATTATAATTAAATTGATTAGAATTAAAGAATTGATTAATTGATTAGAATTAATTAATTGATTAGAATTGATTATTTGATTAAAATTAATTAATTAATTGTTATAAGTTATTAGAATTGATGAATTGATTACAATTGATTAATTGATTATAATTGATAAATTGATTAACTGATTTAAATGATTAATTTATTATAAATATATAATTGATTAATTTATTGTAATTATAATTTATTATAATTGACTATAATGGATTAATTGATTAGAATTGATTAATTTATTATAATTAATTATAATAGATTAATTGTCACACTCCAATCTGGGTAACCCTGACCCCATCGGATCCAGGTGGACCGAGGGGCTCGGATCCCCAAAATGAGGGTAAAATTTTTGAAAGTCATTTACAAATCTCAAAATATCATTTATTACAAAGTAATTTACATAAAAATCGTATCAGAGTGCAACTACCATGTACAAACGTTATGTCGATGAACATGTGTCTGCGAACCAGCCGAAAGCGTGCTACCTGCACCTCGCGAACCTTGACTACAAACCTGGAGAGGAAATACTAAAACAGTGAGCTAGAAAGCTCAGTGAGTGGAAAATACAATTATAATTGAAATGACTCATGACCCTCAATCCGTTTGAGGAGACTTTTAAATTATTCCCTTGTGATTTCCCCTGATTCATAATCGCCAATTCCCGACGAAGTAGCTCACACCATTGCATCACCTTTCAATGGTCATAGATCAATAAATACACAGCTGCACCTCTAGCCTCGCCCGCTGGATCATCACAACTATCCCTCCAGCCTCGACCGCTGGATAATCATAATTGCCGCTCCAGCCTCACCCACTGGATAATCACAAAACTACACTCTGCTCCGGGGTCACCTAGCGCTCCTAGCATAGGTGGAACCCCCACCCCGAACTCACAGGTTTATACCCCGAGGGTCACTCAGCGCACACGACATAAGTGGGACCCTCACCTTTTGATCCCTTCACTCGCACACAATGTTGACCAATCTCAATTAATTCCAAATTGGAAGGTTCGATCGCTCCCAATCTGAACATTATTCAGGATGACCAGTCCACTTTGGTTATTCAAACCAGCCAATCTCTTAATTCACCTCACTTTCCCAAATCAACTCCTTATGAGATCATCCGTATTCCGATCTATCAACATTGTACCATAATTTAGTCATTTCTCAAATCCTTGACATGCGTATCGAATATCCGAGCCATATATACATAAATGCACATGCATATTTACAATACATCTCTAAGCATCTTAAAAACTGAATATAAATCTCTAAGGAAGCCTAATAATCCACTCACCTGATCGGAGTTGCTGCCCCGCTCATCTTCCTTGATCAGGATCCGAAGAATTCTCCTCGTCGAGGTCTCCCTAAGGTAAACCACGACAATCATCAATTATACTAATATTAGGAGGTCAATTTAACTTCCTTTCAGTTAAAAACTCTCTTATACCCGAATATCAATCACTCATAAAAATTCCATAACACTTTAGTTCTTGGCATTTATCAATTTAGTCCCTCTCTGAAAAATATCATTTTACCCCCTAAACTTTTTCACTACTACTTAAGCCCCTAAACTTTTCTATTTTTCAATTAACCCCCTATAGTTTTCTAGTATCTCACTTAGGTCCCTCGACCTTTGATTTATTACCTTCGCACCCCTGTCTACTTGACATGTTTCAAACCTTGCACTTACACCCACACAAAATATTTAGAATATCTAGATTCTTATAAGGACCGTCACCGCGGCGACAAACCATCCTCGCCCCTGCAATAAACTTTATGGAAATAGGACTTCAACCCACGATGAATTTCGCCGCGGCGACACCCCATTGTCGCCTTAGCGATAATCTCATATATGAACTTCGCCACGGTGACACTTTGTGTCGCTGCGGCGACAATCTAGGTTTTCTAGATTGTACACTAGGGATCCTCTCATCTTTCACTCCCGATCACTCCCATTTCACACTACATTTCACAAACCAAACCCCTTTCACATACACAACCAAAAACCCTTTCAATTTCCATCATGTTCTACCTCAATTTCATTCCAATTATCACCCATTACAAATTCAACACAATTTCAACAAAACACAAGAAATTGGAAGAAGATTAAAGCTTTAGGATGTTGTACTTACCCATAATCATCTCATTTCTCATTCTTTCTTCTTCTTCCTCTTCCTTTTCTCCTTTCTCTCTCTTCTTTCTCTCTCCTCCATTGTCTCTCACATTCTCCATCTCTCAAATGAGAGAAACTTGGCTTTTTATACTAATTCGGCAAATATCCATTTGGTCCTCACTCATTTCAATTTTTGACATTTTACTCCCACAAGCCTTGGATTTCTTACAAAAGCCTCCTCCTAGCTTTCATTCCCCTGCAAATTCACCCCAACTCAAATAAATTAACCTCACACCCAAAATCCCGTGACACGGGGTGTCATATTAAATACTTAATTGATTAATTGATTAAATATTAATTGATTAGAAGTGATTAATTAATTATAATTGATTAATTTATTAGAATGATTATAATAGATTAATTGATTTATTGATTAAAGATTTATTGATTAGAAGTGATTAATTAATTATAATAGATTAATTTATTAGAATTATTATAATAGATTAATTGATTTATTGATTAAAGATTTATTGATTAGAAGTGATTAATTGATTATAATGTATTAATTGATTAGAATTGATTATAATAGATTAATTGATTTATTGATTAAAGATTAATTGATTAGATGTGATTAATTGATTATAATGGATTAATTGTTTAGAATTGAAAAATTGATTATAATTGATTATAATTGATTATAATTGATTATAATTGATTAACTAATTATAAATGTATAATTAATTAATTGATTTAAATTTATTAATTTATTACAATTAGAATTGATTAATTGATTATAATTAAATAATTGATTAATTGATTATGATTTATTAGAACTGATTATCTGATTATAATTGATCATTTGATTATTTGATTAATTAGTTATAATTGATTAATTAATTGTTGTAAATTATTATAATTATACCTCGGCAAATGGGGGCTCGTGCCCTCAAGGCCCGGTTTTTTTTGGGATCGGACCCAAGCCCATTCAAATATAGGATGACCCAGCCCGGTCCCGAGCCCAAAACCAGGACTAGGACCAGGACCACCAAGACCGGTCCCAATCGGTCCTATGCCCGGTCCTAATGGGTCTTGCCCAATTTCAAAAAACCCTCATATTTTTATATATTTCGGGGGGTTTTGGTAATTTATCAAAAAAAATTTAATTTTTAATTAACAAATAAAATAATTATATTTATATAATTTAATCCATTATAACCATTTAATCGATTCTTAATCAATTAATCAATTCTTATTCCAATTAATCAATTCTAATTCTAATCTATTAATAATTCTAATCAATTAAATTTCAATCAATTAATCAATTCTAATTCCAATAAATTATAATAATTTTAAATCAATTAATCAATTATAATAAATTTCAATTAATTAATCAATTGATCAATTCTAATTTCAATCAGTTAATAAATTAATCAGTTCTAATTCTTAACAATTCTAATTCCAATCCATTAATCAATTAATCAATTTCAATTAATTAATCAATTATAATCAATTCTAATTCCAAGTCTAATTCCAATCCATTAATCAATTAATCAATAAATTAATTCAATTCTAACCAAGTATAATTCCAATCAATTAATCAATTGTAATCAATTAATTAATGAATCAATTAATCAATGAATCAATTCTAATTCTAATCCTAATCATGTAATACCCAAGCCAAGGTACGTAAAAAAATGTAATTTATATGCCCATACACTTAGAATTATTCCCTTGAAATTTCCTTAAAAGAAATTGCTTAAAAATAGACTAAAACTTCACCAAGGGCAAAATGGTATTTTCATAAGGAATTAGAAGAAAAAGTGGGGATTCAAATGAAAGCAATTAAGGTGAAAATTATGCTTATACTAAGGATATTTGTGTAATTAAATGAGTGACAAAATAGTAATTTTCACCAAAGAACAAAATGATACTTTTTGGAAAAGATTTAATATAAATAAAGGAAGATATTTTTTTTGGTAAAGTTTGTCTTCTTCCTCTCCACCATTGCCGATTTCTTCAAGCTTTCTTTCCCCAAATTTCTTGAATTTTTCAAGCAAGATTCAAGGTGTTTTAAGTGAAATTAAAAGGGGATAATTATTCTACAAGTGTTCTAAGGTATAGGTATGTCTTTTAAGTGTATTTTCATTGATTAAATTGTGAGATCTCTTATGAGTTCAATGTCTTTAGATTGAAGAAGAAGATTTGTTGGATCCAAGCAAGTGTTTGGTTTAAAGTAACGCTTGCTAAGGTAAGTAAATTATGGAAATGATGGATTTACAATAAGAATGAGAAATTAAAGTGTTATGATCACTTTTACTTGTTGAGTTTGAGATGGATTTGATACTAATTGATGGTATTATTGTGTTTTGAATGTTGTGGAGAGTTTAAACATGTGTTTAGATGCATGAGAAGATGAGAATTTTGTGTTAGAGTATGGAAGTGTAAATTCGGCCAACCTAGGGTTTCATCTAGGGTTTGATTTTTTGATCAATTGGTTAAATAAGTAAGTGATTGGTGATGATATGGTGATGGATTTACCATTAGAAGAAAGAAATTGCATTGATGTGTGGTTATGCAAAATTCGGCCAAGCCTTAATGTTTTCCCTAATGCTTTTATTTTGTGCAATTGATATTATATTCATGTTTATGATGATGTTATGATATTAAATTGCTAAGAATTGTTGATTGTTGGGAAGTGTTGTTGCTTTTGGCCAAGGTAGTAAGGATGAGGCCTTGAAGTTGATTGTGTTGGCTTGTTGCAATATTGAAGTGTTCATGTGCATTTGCATATGTTTAAGCCATAAAAGAAAAGAAATTCATGAAGAATAAGAGAAGAAGTTGTTTAAGAAAGAAAAGAATATTATTAAGAAAAGAGAAGAATTTATGTGCATTATAGTACCTTACGTGATTTGGTACAATTGAGAAGAAAAAAATGAGAAGCATAGCCTAAGTGTTAAGTGAAGAAGTTGTTAAAGAAAAAGGAAGAAAGAATTTGCTTGTGTTGCATATATCATATAATTCATGCATGCATAAATACATATTTCATATTTCATGCATGATACCCTAATATATATTTATATTAGGGAGAGCATTAAGAAAAGAAAGAAAGAAAAGAATAGCAAGAATAAGAAAAGAAAAGCAAAGAAAGAAAGAATTATGCATATTGCATGGTCATAAACTCATACTTGAATAATGCATAAGTGTTATCAAAGAATATGAATAAATATTTGATAACCTAAGACTAAAAGAATATAGAAAAGAAGGTTGTTACGATGGGGAGCCTGTGAGTGTTGCTATATGAGGTCATGGCGACTAAGAAAGAATTATTTCTTACATGTACATCGCCTTAAGTGAGCGGCATAAGAAGAAAGAAAAGAAATTTGTATAATCCGCTAAGAGTACATGTAGATGAGAACTATACCAAGAAAGAATTAAGAATAAACTTACATGGCCAAGGCTCCAAATCCATACCTCTACTAGTCCGATCGGCATAGAAAGAAAAGAAAAGAATAAGAATAAGAAAGAAAATAACAAGAAAAGAAAGAACAAAGAAAGAACAAATAAAAGAAAAGAAAGTCAAGAAAAAGAATAAGAATAAGAATAAGAATTTCTTTTATAAGAAAATAATAGAAATGCATTTTATATTTTCATAGCATGCATTCTTTATTTATGTGTTATGGAATCATGCATAGTCAAGAAACAATAGAGAACGAATAGAAATAGAATAAGAAAGAAGTCTAAAAATAAGAAAAGAAAAGAAATGAGTTAATAAGTAGAAAAGAATGAATAAAGTTAGCTAAGAATAAAGTAGAAAAGAAATAGAATAGAATGAATTGCTAAGAAAGAGAAGTTGGAAAGAAATAGAAAAATAATAGTCTAAGAAGAAAGAAAAGAAAGTTAGAAGAAAAAGAATGAGAAAGGAAAAGTTAATTTTTATTATGTTGAAGTTACTTGGTCAACGGGGATTTTAATAATTTAGTTTGATTTACTTACTGAGCAATTAGTGCTCACCCCGTTAATTTCAACATTTTACAGGTAATAGATGAGCGCGACTGGAGCAGACAGTCGATAGGCGAGGGAGAGGCGAGTCACTGTTCACACGCTCATGTTTTGACATGTAAGAGAAGAAAAGAAAGAAAGAAAGAAACAAAGAAAGAAAGAATAAGAATAATAGAAGACAAAAATAATAAGAAGAAAAAGATAAAAGAACAATTATCATTAGTTTTATTTTAGAAAAGAATAAAAAGTCTTATTCATGTACTTTATTACATGCACTATTCTTCATATATTTGTAGAATGTCATGCATAGTCAAGTATCTCAATGGTAATGTTACTTATATATGATGAGAAATATTAGAAATGATGAAGAAAAGAAAAGAAATTAGAAAGTGAAAGAAAGAGAAGAAAAGAGGTTAGAAATAAGAAAGAAGCTTTGAACTATATTTTGCTTAATGGAGATGTATTAACAGTTTAACGTGATTTACTTATTGAGTAATTAGTGTTCATTCCGTTATTTTTAACGTTTTTGCAGGTAATAGGTAGAGCGCGACCGGACGGACAGCCAATGAGCAAGGGAGTTGCGGGCCACTACTAACACGCTCACTATTTTGTTATATGTATAAAGTTGAAAAAGTTGATGTAAATATTTTATGTATTTATACTTTTGTAAAAGAAAGTTGCGCGTGCACGTTTTATATCATGAGCATATCTTATACATATGCATTATATATTATATATTGGCATTATTTTCCATATATTTATTTAGTAAGAAAGAGCACTACACCATTCCGCTTAAGTTTTAATAACTAATAGGTTTTAAAACTTTCAATCACTAAAAATTTGAATTTCCCCAAACGTGGATGTTTTATTTAAAACACAAATCTAACACTAAAATTAAGTAACTTTCAATTATATTCTTAATGAAACGACAAATGATATGTTTTTTAACTCACGTGATTATCTGGCATTTAATAGCTTGATTAAAACATGCTAGATCATACTAGACTTAGTAATTTAAGTGTCTTTCAGTTATTTTTTGTCTTTGTTATTTTTCAATTGAGGGCAATTAGGTTAACTCCCACGAATTTTTTTTTTTTTGGCTATATATGTTTTTTAAACAAAACCTTAACAATTTGAGAATTAGATTTAGTGTTGTGCGGGGCTTTTCAGGATAGCCCGCCTAAAGCTGACAGCCGGGTTGGGGAAGTTGACAAGCTGGCCTTTGTTGACCCAGAAAGCTCGCCCAAATCAGTCTACCAAAAAAGATCGCCCAAGAGGTGCGTATCAGCAGAAAATATTCAAGAAGATCACAGCAGGCTGATATGAAAAATCTTATCTCTTGGTTGTAGGGATACGATTCGATTCAAATGCTATATTTTCATCTCATCCCATATGTACCGGGATTGCTTTCCTTGTTAAGATAAAGTTCCAGTTTAAATTTAACTTACCATGTATGAGAGAACACTATAAAAACCCCTGTAAAAATATGAAGGGAAGAGGTTTTTCCGAGAGGTTCCGAGAGGCTGGAAGTTTTGTGACATTACTCAATATAAAAGCATTCTTGCTAAAGTGGATGTAAGTTCTCGATCTAGAGGCCGAACCACTTTAAAAATCTTGTTTTTGTTCTCTATTTGTTTACGTTAATTTCTATTAATCACTATTCATTGCTGGATATTTAAGCCACATACACATCTGTTTCGGTTCCGATCAAGGTCAACCGGATCTCTATGGTTGGTGCGAATTTTTTAATCAACATTTAGTAATACGGTTGTTCTGAAAAATTTCTTATCATATATTATAATATTACTTTGAAGATTTCATTTCAATATTACTTAAAAAGAGGTTTGAACCTGAAATATTGAACATTTTGTAATGGAAAAAGAGTTGGTTTTCCAAGTGATGAAGATCATCGATAATCTTCTTTAAGCTTGACACATCTCTTAGTTATTCAGTTATCTGTTTAATTCATATCTCATATATATGATGATAAACTTGTACCTTAATAGGATATGTTAGAAATAAATAAATAAATAAATAATAATATTACTTTTGTGCATGCTTTAATTTTCAAAATTACTGAAGGTGGTTGGACATGAAATATTTAACATTTTGTAATGAGAAGAGAGTGTGTGTTTTTTCAAGTAATTAATGATCATTGATGATCTTCTTTCACAGTCCCATTATGAAAACATACAATCTTTTTTTTTATAAAAAACTTAACCAGATCTTCAATGATAAACACATGAAACCCAATTTGTATAGTGGATACATATCGAATCAGCAAACAATGATGAAGATTGAAATTCCAGTTAACAAATAGTGGAATGGCATGTGGGTTAAGGGCCTACTCCTAAAACAAATCGGTAATAGTAATATATAAATATAAATATAAATTCGGAGGGGGAGATTGGTGTGTAGTCCTTTAGTAATGATTTGAATGTAGTGAGGAGTAGCAAGGATTACTACATATTCCTACAATTATTTACAATATCCCTTTTCCCCACAACACTTTGCCTTTAACATAACATAAACCTCCCACCGACTTGGATTTGTCACCACACCTTCTCTTATATTCCCCCACTTTCCCATTTGGTGTGTGTGTGTGCTTCATTTGCTTATTCTTAATTTTTTAATAATTTGATATGCAATTTATATATTAAACATTTGGTTAATGACTCAAGTGACAATATGTCATTTATATCTGGACACGAATGATTATCATGAACACATCTATATATCTAATCTAATCTAATCTAAGTAATTTATATCATATAATAAGAAAAAAAAAAGGTTTGGTTATAAGAGCACATCCGTATATCTAATCAATCAAAATCATAAAAACCTCCATTTCTGCTACAATATCTCTTTCTCTATCTCTCTGTCATTGGTCCCCTCCTTCACATGCCTCTTCCCTTTTATTTCTTTTTGTATCATTAATAACCCAAAATTATAACATTTCTCACTATTTTACCATTCTTTTAATAGAATAAAAATACTTTTTTTTTAAGGTTGAATGACATTTTGGCATATGTGATAATCCAAAAGCATCACTAATCACAAAACCCAAAATGGGATTACCAAATATTTAGATTTATGATTTTGAAAGAACTTTTTATGATTTGCCATAATTTTTTTTATTAATAATAATTTAAATTTAGAATTGTATGATGGTCAAAGCTAATCAAACAAAACATGAGATAGAAGGAGATTAACTTTTGGAGGGTAACAATAACATGAGGTGTTTCTGAAACCAAAGGAGAAAAATGTCTTTTTCAATAGAAGTTACCAGCAAGTGGGTTTGAATTGGAATTGAAGTCGAAGGTAATTAAATTTGAAAAACGACCGTTCTGTAATCAAAGTCCTTTAACTTAAAACTTTTTAAAAAGCAAGCAAGCTTTGCTTCACGTGGGGCTCAAATCATCATCTTATATTAAATTACTACATTGTCCTTTTAAACTACTTCCCATCCAAATAATATAAATGCTATTCATAACCAAATTTAATTTTATTTAACTCCAACTTCTTTTGGAATAATCTTTAAGTACTTGTACCAATTCTATAATTTCCCAAAAATCATTTTATAAATGAAGAAATAGAGCTTTAATGAAATATTTTTGGTTAGAAAATTGTAAAGGAGTTTTCTAGTTTAAAATTACAGAAATAGCCTTTAATATAAAGTCAAATTTATAAAATATTATGGAGATATTTTTTTAAATTTCAACATTTTAAATAAGCTAAAAAAACAGCTTATTGAACTTCTACTATAAGGGTGTGTTTGGTTGGGGGGTTAATTTGTTTACTGGGGTCATGTCTTCTTTTATTACCTCATTACCTTGTTTGG
>WYDK02000017.1:5861078-5874494 GCA_009867345.2 Toxicodendron radicans
ATTTTTAAATACTAATATAATATTATTAATAAAAATAATATTAAAAATAATATTATATAAGTATTTAAAAGGGAGGGTAATTTAGTAATCTAAATAACTTACCCATTAATTTACCCTTCAAACCAAACATATAAATATAATATACCCAGTCTCAACCAAACACATTTTGAGTAATACAATATTCTCATACCAATGTAATATATTTTTCCGGTAATCTTATTACTCAGGTAATAAAACATTATATGAACCAAACGGCCCCTTATGAGTTTCCAAGTGGGTGAATCCGAAGGATGTCGGAGTTTACCGTCATTAGATATGTTACATGCATGCCAAGTTAAATCAAAGACGATTTGTGCAGACTGAAACATCTTTGTAAACCTATGGATGGGAGGGAAATACCACAAGACCTTTGAAAGAACTTTCTATTTTTCGTATGATTTATCGTCTTGTTCCTTCCATCGTGAAGCACCACAAGATGGACATTTAGAAAGATCCTTATATTCATTTCTGAATAGAATACAATCATTAATACATGCATGAATCTTCACATATTGTAACCCTAACGCTACCATGACCTTCTTCCCCTCATACATTGAATTAGGCATAACGTCTTTATCCGGAAGTATATCTTGAACAATACTCAACAACTCCGAGAAACTAGTATCTGACCACCCATATTTTCCTTTCAAGAACTGGAATTTCATCAACCCATTGAGCTTACTATACTTATACGCATTAAACAAAGGTTTCTCACAATCTTCAAGTAGTGATTTCAATTTATTTGGGTCCTTATTGCAATACTTATGAGCATTGTGAACCATATCTTTTGTAAAATCAAAATCTTTGAATGTAGATTCATCGGGATATGAATCTTTGATGTTCACATAGTCATTGTCAAAATACTCTTCTCCATGAAAAACCCATACCCTATAACTTTGGTCAAATCTCGACATAACAAGTGATCACGAACATCCCAAATTTTATGATAAGACATGTTTCCACATCGTACACATGGAAATGGAATCTTATTTGTATCATCGCACCGCCTCTTGCCAAACTCCAAAAAAAAACTCTACACCATTATCATATTCCGTAGACAACCTATCTAATGAAATCCAAGATTTGTCCATGTCGAATACGATGCTAAACACTAGACGAAGATGCTCCTCGTGTGTATAAATATGTCAATTCTTGTTGGATGCTTAACACTACATGTCACAATAATATATGTATTAACATATTTCCTAAGTAACATGCAAATGCAAGTCGCTACCGCTCTCTATATATTATCTTTTACTACCTATCTCACTCTAACCTAACAAGCATCCAAGGAGTTGTCTATATGCATATCTTAACAAGAATTTGTTTCAAGTTTGTCTATATGCATGCATAAAGGCAACCATACAACTGCCTATATGCATGTGTAAACTGAATTTTACAAACACCCAAATCTCTACATTGACATATTCATATTTAATGGCTGCCTATAAGTGATGTATGATAATTCTAGTGTTTGACTTCAACACATACTGATTTATTACACTTGAAACATCAGGGAAGAGAAAACATGGAGGTATACATTCAAATGAAAATGAAAATTGTTTCCTACATGTGAACCATATATGTAAGTCGTCTATACATGTGAATAAGTCAACTGAAATTATGTTATGATAAGAAGCGAGTCATTTAAAGCTAAACATATGTCAACGTTGCCAATTCAAGCTAAACAAGGAAAAAAGGTCAATCCAAACACAAACACAACAAAATTTTCAATAATAGTGTAGAATTTTCCAAAAATTTGCATAATTTTTTATGCATGTGTATACAAACTCATCCTACCACAAACAAACCTCATTTATTCCACAACTTAAAAGCCCTACCAGTCAACCAATTCTATAGTAAAAGCTCTTATCGTTGGCAAAATTATGCAGCCATAAATTAAAATTTAAACACTTGCCATGAGGCCATACTTGATATCTCAACTGTCCATACTAATTAATTAAGAATTAGCTTATCAACACAACACCCACATGTCAAATCTTTTACTTATTATTCATTCAAACTGGAAATAACACAAAACATGAAACAAACAACAGTTTTACTTCACTGTTCTTCACTCCACCTCAATTTCTTAATAATAATAAAAGCAATGCCTAGTAAGCACCACGTATACCTTGCATCTTCTTTACGTCAATGCTCCTTCCCCGCTACAAGCTGAAACTAGAACTAGAACCACCCAACTTCTTTTCCCCACTAGTGAACAAATGAGTCCAAGTCAAGCCCTACAATAACGATTGTGCATTTCTTCAACTTCACTGCTCCTCCTTTTTTTTTTTACAAATTAAACCTTGATTACCCGTTTCATAGTTACTGCAATCTGTTAAAATTATTTCTTAATACATCATCTTGTATATCATAATCATAATTATAAGAAGCTACCCAGTTACCACTCACGGGCAGTGTACAAATCCCATTTATCAACACCACTGCCACTTCACTTCACTTCACTTCACTTCACTTCACTTTACTCATTCTCAAACAAACACATTACTCATTTCTCTTTTTCTCTCTCTGTGTTTGAGGAGCCTTTGATTTCTTGGTCTCTAAATTTGTAAATCTCAATCCAAATTTTGATCCCTCATATTCTTCAAAGGAAACAACACCATCTAGATTGAAAATACCAAAGCCAAACAAATCAAGTGAAGAATTCTTCCTCAATTCTAACAGTCAACTAAGATACCAACCATAAACAATTAGATCAAAGAAGCAGGCCAATAAACGAATTTGAATAAACAAATCATCACTTTCAAAATGCAAAGTAAATATTAATCATCAAATATCTAAACATACACATGGAATGACTAAAATATGAAAAATAAAACATTAAAATACAGCATAAAAACTTACACATTAAAAATAATTAAAAGGAAATATATATATATATATATAATAATCAAATGTCACTCTCAAACCCTAAACACCTAATATGTCTTACCACCGAAAATCTGCTCACTCACTCACTCACTCACCTAAACACCTAACATAAAATGGCTCTGGCTCACTCTTAGACATGTTTTATGTATGTGTCTTTACAAGATAATTAGGGAAATAGTACTAGACATAAAAAAACAGATCGTTAATATTCATTTAATGAATATATGAAAATAGTTAAAAGATTGGCAAGTGTTATATACCTGATGTGAAGCCTGTTAGTGTAGATGCCCTAGATCCAATCTGATTATGCTTTTGACTCTTTATAAAACTCATGTTAATGTTAATAAAAGGCAATTTACTATATCGTGTAAATCATATTTAAGTATATGTTGTGATATATGTCCTTAGAATGGTGGAACTATGACGAGGGTATCAAGTGCTTGAAATCTCAATAGTGAGAACCTTATGATCACTCATAGTGGCTATTCTAAAAGCGTCCATAGCCTCAATATTATTCTAATCTAGGGCATAGATAATACAGTAAGGTTATCATCATGTTGTACGACCCTGTCGAAAAACAGTGACGGATCTTACTTGTCAAGGTTGTTAGGTGACAACCTGGTGCGACACATGGGTGCTTGCTTCATGAGCAAGTTCACTGGACTAACCCATCAGAGGATTCCATATAGATGGTAACCCTAGTGTCTATGGAATAAATCATCTAACAAATAGTGGTGCATGTAATTTATAGACTTGAGATCACTGACGTGCCTTGTGCACCAATTGGTATAATTTGACACTAGCCCAACATAGTCCTTTTAGGATTATCAGAACGGTGGTGATTGCCTGCATCGAGAAGTGTATTGGGGCTATGGTGGATCAACAAAGGATTCATCACTCCCGGGTACGATATAAATTATCTCACGTCGTAATTTGGTTGTATTGGCAATGACAATAAATCTATGGCCATGGTGGGATTGAGTTGTCGCTCAATCTAATTTCTTATACTAGTCGTTGGTCCAATAATCGAACACTTTATAATCAAGGGTTATGTATTTGAGGTTGACACTATTTCTATGCCTCATCCTTGATGAGATATGGATAATGAAAGGATTGAATTACACAGTAACCATATCGTTGACAAGTAGCTATTTCGCTAAATCATTATCTATTGGGTGGTCATGATGCCTAGCTAGGGGCCAATTTTGGTCTGTGTGTAGTGAGACGATTAATTGGGGTTAATCGCAATACTACCCACTATCAATATGATGGTGAGCCTACGGGTCACACACATAAAGGGACAGCTCAAGGTTTATAAAAATTGAGGGGCAATTTTGTCTTTGTGGTGAAAGGGTATTTTGGTAATTTCACTGTACAATTAAATTTGTTAAGGTCGATGCCTATGTCCAATTTTATATAGGAATTTATTTAGCAAAATTACATAAAGAATATTTTGGTAATTTGTTGTGCAATTAAATTTGCTGTCCAATATCATATTGGAATTAATATTAACAAATTACATATTTAATTAATTATAAATTAATATTAATATTTATATTAATATTGATGAATTTAATTAAAATAGAATATTATTGATATTCCAATTAGGAATAGGGTTAACCCTATTCCATATTGGAATAAAGTTTCTTAAAGTGCCTATAGTGAAACATTTAAGAGTGTGAAAAAAAACAAAACCTTAGAACATTGTTCCTTTGACAACACTATTCATCCACCGGAAACACTATTCATCTGAGACACTGTTCACACGAAAACACTGTTCACAGAAGAAAATTCGAGCCAATTTCTAACACCTTGAAACCACAATTTCAATCTAGCAAATTAATTTGTGGTGTTTGATCCTTCCCTTGTGTGGATACCATTTGTACAATCCTATACTTGGATTGTTTTGCGAAATTTCCAGATTTCATAAAGAGTGGTGGAGTCGTCTACGTGGTAAGAATTCTAAATCCTTGTATGGATTTGTTTATTCTGATTAATGTAACATGAAATTATATAATCTTGTATCCGATCCTGGAGCAATTGAATATGAAATTTTATTATGCTATGTATGTTCGCTGCGTTTTATGATTCGATTCCTTACAGAGCCTTCATCGCTTGAGTTAGCAAATCGCGATTAGAAGATGCCATCCAAGAGCTCCATCTTTCTCCTTTACATAATCCGACATGATTGATGTGGAAGCTTGCAAATGCTCTGGAAGTTAAGTGATTGTAGTACGAACAGACTCAGGAGTTGTCGCTAGATTGCTTGGATGCACGCCATCTAGTCGAATGACTGTAAACGTTCCTAGTTCCCTGTGATGGGAGTGTCTACTCGACCTCTCTTTCTTATGCTTTTTGTGATGTCACTTTTCCGTTTCATCTCCACAATCACTTTTTCGTTTTCGTCGGTCTTCTAGAGGTCTCTTAAAAGATTCCTCTTAGTTGTCAACTACCACTCTTGGCGTAATCACATCACCGGATGGCAAAACTGCGACTTGGGGACTTAGCGTTTGTTGCGTTTGTTCTTGACGAACAGAAGGTTCCCTAAATTGTGTTGTTTGAATAGAAGCAACTTGTTTGGAATGATCAACCGACTCTCTAATTTGAATGCCTAACATCAACACTTTAGGATCGCCAAGCTTGTTGTTACCTTAGGAGCATTTTTCATTCTTCGCCTAGTCAACGTCGCTGTTCAAAAGAGAAATGTAATTACTCATGACAGCACAATTCGTGGAGTTTATAAAATTTGCGATCAAAATGAAGGTCGTAGTTTACTTGGTTCCACTACTATTTCTTTAAAGTCAAGATCCAAATGGATAAATTGGTACTTCTTCAAAACATAATTTGTGAGAAGATTCACACAAGTGCGCTTCTCGGGGGGTAAGCGACCAAACGCTAGCATTCGACTACGATCAACGTAAGTTCGGTATGTGTCAGATCGGTTTGCTGCAACGAACAGAACTATTGTTAAATAAACGAACAAAACTGTTGTTAAATAAAGCAGTGCAAAAAATAAATTACGAAGTGACTAAGAGAAAAACAAAGTACTTACATGGTTTTTTTCAAAATGTGAGAAGGCCGGTGTAATTAAAAAAGAAATACTTCAATATGTAATCCCTAGCGTTGCCCATAGCACCAAGGATGCCTCTTTCATTAGTCTTCCTGGTCGCAAGATAGTAGAATCCTTTTTTCTTGCTTTTCTTCATGACATAGGCACATGCGAGCTTGGGCGCGGGCGCAATGTCCAAGTTGTTCTCCATGAAAGTGATGTAAACCCTAATCATAGTTCGGTATGCATTGGGGGTAAATTGGATTGGTGATAATCCAAAGTATTGGAGCACCGAGAAAATGAATAGGTGAAAGGGAACAATAGCCCCTGCCTTGAAGATCACCTCTGACACCGCTCCCATACCTAATGGGAGATGTCGCATCGAATATCTACTTCTCTTGTAGATTGATGTCTGCAGCGAGTATTTGTTGAAGATCTCCTTGAGTTCATTGCTCGTTATCATTAAAGGTGTAAAAGTTCCAAGAACTAGGGGTTCATCAGGATCAACATTTAATATTTTGACCTCCGCTGCATCAACATTTCTTTGTTGATCGCCAGCGATCTGCTGGTCCTCAAAGATTTGATTCTAATTGTCAGCCATTCTATGCGATGGTCGCGAATCAGAAGTTTCTTCTTAATCGTGGTCGCGAGGAAAGTTTTCTGGAAGAATAGTTTACAAAAGGAAAACATGTAAAGGAGACCAAAAATTAGAATAATCAAAATCGGAAAAAAGGTGACTCAATTGATGAAGAGCTCGAAGACGAGCTAATATACACAAACGCCACGTTTGCGTTTCTGATGATTTGGGCTGAACAGGAAAACACTAAGAGCCTTAAGTAATTTTTTTCGAAAAAAATGATGAACTCGAAAAAACGATTATTCCTAGAAAACACCAACTTCTACACCTAAACACCATCATAATCATCAACACACACAAATACCAGAACATTTTTCCAGAAAACCAGACATCAAAACTCAACAATGAACCAGAGAAAAGAATAGAAGAAAAAAAGGAAACAAAGTTATACCTAATCAACAACGAACTTCAGTAAGCGAAAAAAACATCAACAATAATTCTCCAAAGTGTCAAGATGTTGTTTGTTTTGTCGGAAAAGTGAAGGAAAGTGAAAGAAAGTCGAAGCTTTTCGCTAGACAATGATAATGGCAAGAGTTTGATAATACAAGAAAAGTGACGATTTGTTTTCCCTCTTGAATTTATATTCAAGTGGGAATGAATCGTGATCATTCATCGTCAACACGTTTCAACGATCTACAGATACATTTTTCCCGTTTCAATTTATCTTCAGGATAGAATGGATCGTGATCATTCAACATGGCCATGTGTCGGCGATCTACGGAAAGAGTAGTCGTCAAGTTAGTGAGCACGTGAGCCAATGTTCAAGCCAACATGCTATCATGTTCGCATTAAATGAGTCTCTTAGAATGTTTTTAATTATGATCTTCATTAAATGTGCATATATCACATTGAATAAAATATAGGATTTCCCATAAATTATAGTTATTTTGTGTTGACCGAGATATGAAGCAGATTAAGATCGTTCAGCCTAATTTTAATCGCTCCTCAAGAGATTTACAAGTTTTTAGATCGTTTGTACGATCCTTTCTACAAATCGCAAGCTCCAGATTGCGTCGAATATTTCTAAAGCCTACACCAGAATGATTGTTCAAGATCGTTTACAAAGGCTAAAAGTTTCCATGCAAAGGTGGCAATGACAGTTGGCCTGAAACAGTAAAGTTTTGGACTCCGATCTCAAACTCCAAAAACTTGGGGTAAATGTTATGTGTCAAATAAATGATGACTAGTGATGATGTCATGCGACCTGTCAAACGATGACATGTGTTTGTATAATGGATCATCAGCATAATGATTACAATTGGTTAATTAGTTGTCATGCACATTGTAGAAGAGACCCCAACTATCCCATAAAAAGAAGTTTAAGGAAACTTGCATTTGATAACTGACGATCTGTGACCTCACTCTAAGTGGCATATCAAGTTTCTCCACTATAAATAGAAGTGTTCTATTCGAAATTAGGACCAAATATCCTTAAATACCACGACCAAGCATCATTAAAATTAGTTTACTCAATTTTTTAGTTTGTAATAACTCACGGGGACGGGTGAATCGCGGATATTTTTTCGAGTGTTTTCTTGACCATCTAATCACTGCTTAGTTTAAATAAATACTACGACCAAGCATCCTTAAAATCGGTCGCAAAAACGAATAGAATTGACACATTGGCAAGGTACTCCGTTCACTTAGTTTTTTAGCTTGTAATAGCTCAAGGGGACAGGTGAATCACGAAGCTTTTTTCGAGCATTTTCTTGACCATCTAATCATCACTTAGCTTAGGTATGTACCATGACAAAACATCCTTAAAATCAGTCGCAAAAACGCCACATTAGCCAAGTATCATGTACACTCAGTTTTTTAACTTGTAATAGCTCACGACAAGTGAATCACAAAGTTTTTTCAAGCATTTTCTTGACTATCTAATCACCGATTAGGTTAGGTAAATACCATGACCAAACATCATTAATTGTTTCATTAAAGGTATAAATAATGAATCACATTATCTTACAGTTATAGTTATCTTTTAAATAAAAGATCGACATTTGAACATTAATATTAGTGAGAGACCATATTTTTCCGAAGCCCTTATTTATCACAAACAATTAGAAGCTCATGAGTTTTAAAAAATCAAATGAAATACAAACCAGAGCCCAACATATTATCAAGCTACATTACCATTCCACTATTAGTAGAAAGTTTACATTGAGTAGTAGCTCATAAGCTACTAATTATTTGATCCCGAATAGCTACAACAATACAAGTATACCATTTTACATGTATAACTAGTACATTTTCTACATCAATCAACAGTATCTTAGCATAAATAATACTGGCTGCAAATAAGAATTCAAAGTTTGGGAATAATGATTTGTAGGAACCCATTTCTGCAACAAAAATAACACATCAAAATAAGCTTGTGAAAAATATAGTACTAGCCACTAAAAATTCACAACAGTGCCACCATCGACTTATATCAACATCCTAATTCGAAAGGATGATAAAACTGAATTGTGCATATACAAAGCATGGAACAACATTTTCAGTTTGGAACCATCTCAGACACCCATGTACATTCTAGGAAAAGATAATGTCTAGGAAGCAAAACTCTTAAGAAAATATCCAACCCAACCAAAAATGGAAGGGACGAGGATTCCTATAAAAATTAAACAACTTAATTTCTCATGTTAATGGTGTCATCACATGTGTAATCAAAATATTAGTAGTGATTTTATGAACTTTGCATAAAACTGAGATTTTGGAGACAAAATATTATCAGTTTCCTAGAGGCAAAAACAATAAGTTGCTGTATAGTAGATGCAAGTATTTTTGTCTCAGAGATGATTTGTTTGTTGTCAAGGAAAAGTAGAAACATAAAATTATGAACTGCAGTGACAAGAACCAATGACTTACAGAAACTCAGCCGAGATACTGTCTTTATTCACATCCGAAGGAATTGGCCACACGACCTGGTATGGCTCTTCCCTGTATTCTCTCCTGTAATATGCGCCATTTGAATTACCTGTTACTGTCCAATGCTTGTCGGAACGTTTTGCCATCACAATTAAGCTGTTAAAAAATATCATTCTTATCAGATCAAAATTCAAACTATAATCCTAATACATTGATCACTAATATTCATAGCATAGTAAAATCAAGACACAGAAAAATAAAGAGAATTGAGTCAGCCAGCACAGAAATCTGAGTTGCATATGTACTTCAAATCTAGATTCTTGCTATTCAAACTGCAATATAAATAATCTGAAACAAATTTAGTGATGCAAATCTTCGGAAAGTACTTTACTTTCGGTCATCGACTTCCACTCTAACATCATTGATGCCAACGCCTGGAATTTCTATGATCATAACATAATTGCGTCCCAATTCTCTTACATCCATCCTTGGGGCTTCTGCATGAAAAAGAAAGAAAATGAACTATAGTTACACAATCTAAAAGAAATCCGTGATCATCTTCGAAATTGTGTTGATTAAATTTCCAATATTAGAAGAGGTGACAATAAGCTTTTTTAATAAAACATCTAACCTTGCTTTATATCAAATAATAATATCCAAAAGATGAATAAAATAAATACACCTAACCAGTATAACTTCTCTGCCATTGCTAGGCACATAAAAGATTCTAGAGATGCAACTATGACATGCTTGAATATATATGAATTTACAGCAATCAACTTAACCACTCTTTTAAAAGCCAAATTCATACCTTTCCCACATCTAACCCTACATGTCTAAATTATAGACTTCCATGAGAAAATACTTTATAAGCAAAAGAGTGAAAATTTTTACAAAAAGTTAATCAAAAACTCACTTGCTCAAGCACCATTAACTTACCTCTAGATTCAGACAAATATGTTTTTTTCTTCAAACGGAATTGCTCTTTTGGACCAATTCTTCTATCTGGTTTAGAAAACTTAGGAATATCAGGGGAGGATAAATTGCAATCTTGCATCTGAGGTTGGATTTGGGAAAAATTGGCATTGTTTAGTTCCATCCTTGCAGGTCTACTAAACATCGGTGCTTCAGAAGCATTGCAATAGCCCTCATTTATGAATCCAGAGCATTTAAGAGGCAGAGAAGGTCTAGCAAATAAGGGTGCTTCAGAAGCATTGCAAGAGCCCTCATTTATGAGTCCGGAGCATTTAAGAGGCAGAGACGACCTAGCAAATAATGGTGCTTCAGAAGCATTGAAAGGACTCTGGCAAAAATTTGAAAAACGCAAGCATCGACACAATATCAGTTTCCAAAATCTTGATTGAACAACATCAAGAACTGCAATGAATATCAACTATAACCACCTGTTCACTTGAACTTGGCCTCATGAAAGAACCTTGAGAACTAGAAGCTTGACGTGCAAAATACATTCTGTTGTCACACCTTCGGATCACAGAGTTGAAACTGCTGCAGTTCTGAGACCATGATAAGATAACATATGTTCATTATTCCTTTTTTTTTTCTCCATTTATTTGGCCTCAACCTAGGCACATATCTATTGCATGCAGAATAATTTTTTTTCCAAAACAGTCAAGAGTGACAATGTAAAATCATCTTATTATTTAAACCGCTGATAAGTGGTGCCTGGATTCCTACTTCCATAGTAAATTATACTTACTTTTGCCCATTTTTCCAATAATTACTGGATGTAGTAAGCAACAGAGACAATTAAGCAACATTCGAATATCAATCAACAGTCATGAACATACACTAGTCTCAACCAATAATTTTCCAATGACCAAAAAAAAAAATGGAAACAATATTGAACCGTAAAGAGACAGAGGAAATAATTTACATCAAGTTAAATTTAAATCAACATCATGAATAATTAACAGCTTAATTGGTAAATATACTGCATTAATTGCTATTTCTATAGGAACATAAACTTCTTTAATTCAATTTCTTTCTCATTTTCCTCCAAGGGTTCAACTGAAAACCTCAGGTGACAGGTACCAGGGTCTTAGTTTTCACTTATAAATGTCCCAATAATGGAAGAATTTCAGCTTTACGAAGCACACTGCCTGGCCTAGAATTAAATGATGGCTGTTTTCAGTTTCCACGATACCATCTAATCGAACTTCCAAAGTAAAATATGTAAGTTAATTGTATTTTTATCGATTATGCGTGTAAACATGATCCGATACATGAAAAAAGAAACAAGATATACTTAAAAGCATAATTAATTACTTGTTCAATTGTTTAGACTGTGCAACCCTTTTTCAAGTATAAAAGTCAATCCTTTAAATAAATAAAAAGAATACCATGGGAAGAAGATGGGTGGTGGAAGAGATAATATCATCATTTGTGGGTGCTACAAAGTGGCCCGCAATCTTGTGGACTCTTCGTCTCACGACTTCAGTCTCCATTTCTGAAGCAGTAAAAGCTTTCCAAACAAATCTGTTTTTCGAAGAGGGTTTTGAGGATTTTAAAATGGCAGCGGTGAGATTTTTTGAGTGGAGTGAGGAATATGACTGGATTTAAAGAACCGAGTTTAAGAAATATCTTTTGGGATGCCACGTGGATGAGTACCAAAGAAAAAAAAAATCTTTTGCAGATACTTTTTACATTAGGGCCCACTTTTAGGATATTTAGATTCAGTTAAGCATTGTGGCAATTGAAGGATTTTTATTATCCACTCCGGGAGACCCGCTAATTATAATCCTTTAGAAAAATGATAGTGTGTTTCTTAGGAGCATTCTATTAAAAAGTTAAAATATGTTTGTTTTTCATTTAAAAAACTAAAATATGTTTGTTTTAAAATTAAAAAGTCTTAAGTTTTAAACTCTTAATTAAATGATTTTATTTTTTATTAAGATTAATTAATCACTAATGATGGTTTAAGAGGAGATTTAATAAACTTTTAAAAATTATATTTTTTTTTCTCAAAAATTAAAAAATATTTCAAACAAACTCAACCCTAATCAAAGGGGTTTTCCCCCGTTCGTTTCTCTTCTCCCCTCCCTCCCACCATTGTCGCATCTCCCCTCTCTTCTGCTCCTTAGCAAAACCCAAGCCCCACTCCTCCTCCTCCTCATTCTTCTTGTTCTTCTTCGTGTATATCATTTATCCTCTACATCTTCTTCTTCCTCCACCATAAACATCTTCCTCCTTTATTTGTGTGTTTTGGTAGAAGATTTGTCTCCTCCTTCTCCTTCACTACATATTTGGTCCAGGTTTGTGTTACTCTTCATTGGATTTATACTTTTATCCTTAAAGAGTGATGAAATTCGTTTGGATATTGATTTATTATTAGGGTTTTAGCTTGTTAGGTTGTGTTTTTGATGTAATGAATGTTGATAGGAATGAATTGGTTGATAATTTTGTTGCATTGTGGTTAGATGAGGGTGTTAGCAACATCTATAACCGATTAGAGTTTGAATTTCATGTGAAATTGGGAAGTTTTTGTGAATTTCATCCTAATGTCCAACTTTCTAAACTGCTTTAGCATCCTAAGCTCACTAAGTATTTCAGAATTTGAATGCACTTGAAATAGCTTCTGCAACTTCGTGTAATAACTTACTAGCTAGATAAGAAGTATGAGAATTAATATATTACTGTAGCATGATGAAACAGAAATCATGTATTAAAATATGTGCGCACATTTCTTATATATATAAAAAAAAGCAAGCTACATAAAATATGTTTATTATCTTTTTCTTCACTATATACATATCAAAATTATACATAAATTGTTAAAATAACAATGTTGTCGACAGTGGTCCACTAGTCCTCCATCATGTCAACTTCCATCCGGTCGCTCAATCACCTATTACCTGCAAAAACATTTAAACAACGGGGTGAGCATTAAATTGCTCAGTAAGTAAAATCA
>WYDK02000017.1:5887909-5901072 GCA_009867345.2 Toxicodendron radicans
TATATATATATTATTATAATTAATATATATGTATACACACACAAAATAATTAATAAATAATAATATTAATTAAATATCATAATGGAGGTGTTTGGTTTTGGGAAAGTCTATTCCTAAATTGAATAGATGGCTATTCCTAAAATGGAATAGAGTTTTATTTACACTATAAAAAGGCAACTAAAACTAAATTAATAATGATTTTTTCACTTTCTCCTAACCCTAGCCGCCCACTCCATAGAATTGAGAGAATATTCTTTGAAGACTCAACCCTTATTTTTGTTCTTGATACATTCTTTTAATCTCGTAAATTAAATGAGTGATTTTCTGTTACGAATTGAATCAAACATGATAGTGGAAATACATAGTAAAATAATTTTTTTTTTCAATTCCATCCAGAATATAGATATTAGATTATATAATTTACATGTTAATATTCAGAATCAATTAAATCCATACAAGGATTAAGTGAATCTTACCAACGTAGATGACTCCACCAACTTTCAATTATGAAATTTCACAAACCAATCCAAGGAAATGATTGAACGAACGGTATCCACACAGAGACAAGAGGATCACCAAAAATCAATTTGCTAGATTGAATAGATGACTTCAAGGTTGGAACAAAGGGTTGTAATTTTTTAGAGAAAAAATCACTCCTCTCAAGATGAAAAACATGTGGGGCTTGGGTAGTGTTGTGTTATTTAATTTTTCTTAAAGTGCTCTTTTATAGTGCACTTAAGAAACCATATTCCAATATGAAATATGATTAATCCTATTCCTAATTGGAATAACATAGATATTTAAATATTAATTATATTTATTGTTGTGCGGAGTTTTTCAGAATAGCTCGTCTAAAGCTAACAGTCGAGGAATTATGCCTGCGGAAGTTGACGAGCTGGTCTTTGTAAATCCAGGAAGCTCGCCCAAATCAACTTGCCAGGTGAGACCGCCCAAAAGGTCGAACAGAAAACTCTGGCCGCAACAGCGAAAGGTGTTCAACAAGATCACAGCAAGCTGATATGACAAATCTTATCCCTTGGTGATAGGGATATGATTTGATTCAAATTCCATATTCTCATCTCATCCCATAAATGTCGGGATTGTTTTCCTTGCTGAGATAAAGTTTCGTTTTAAGTTCAACTTACCTTGTATAAAAGAACACTATAAAAACCCCTGTAAAAATATGAAGAGGGGATTCTGAGAGGCTGGAAGTTTACAGGTTATTCAATAAAAAATATTCTTGCTACAGTGGACGTATGTTCTCAATATAGAGGCTGAAGCACTTTAAAAATCTCTTGGTTCTTTACTTATTTGTTCTGATTGCTATTGATTACTGTTCATTGCTGGGTTTTCAAGCCACGTACATATCTGTTCTGGTTCCGATCAAGGTCAACCAGATCTCTCTGGTTGGTACGAATTTTTGCATCAACATTTTGGCGCTAGAAGGAGGGCAGATCTGCAACAGCAACAATAACATTTTCGCAGATATGGCCCATACCAAAACTTCCAGACATCTCGAGGAACGTGAGAACGAGAATCCTACCCCGGAAGAGGGCGACAACCGCTTACCACCAGTCACTAAGTCACCCGGGGCCGACCCTTCCGACCCGGAGCGCGGTGAGCTGATCAACATGATCAAATCCCTGACCAATGTAGTGCAAGTCATGCAACAAGATATGGCGGGGACGAAAAAGGCACAAGAAGTGGAGCTCGATCGGCCAGTATTCACTGAGCCTACTCCCATTGGGAGAAATAAACGGCGGACTGATCGATCCAGATCATCCACGCCAAGAGAGTCTCAACGAGCTCCAGCTCATTCCACCAGAAGCCAGGCGCCTCGTCCCACCAACAACCCGGGAAGTCGACTTGGGAAACAGGTCATAGGCGCGATATATCCACCCATGACTACCTGCTCAATTCAGCGGAAAGGTAACTCGCGTGAGGTTATAACCCACGCACAGCACGGACCCGACCATCGGGCCAAAATCATCATTCCCGGGATCATGGTTCTAATCGATACCGCGAACAAGGTAGCGAGTACGACAGTACCTACCATCCAAGCCGGCTGGCTACTGAATCGCGCACAAGCGCGCATAGTCCTTTGGTCCGGACAGAGGATCTCAGGTCTCATCTGATCGAGCGTAGAGCTGGCAGAGCCCAAAACTTAAATCCTCCAGCCAACGAGCTAGAATGAATGCAAAAAATGCTGGACGACTTAAAAGCCCGACAGGAGGTCACAAACCGGGTAGAAACCATAGTGAGTTCACAATTTTCAGAACAGATCCGCCTGACACCACTCCCCTCTGGGTTCCGAATTGTTGAGCTAGAAACTCCGGTCTGACTATGCTCGGATTGAACTGATTGATAAGAGGTATGTCGAAATCTCCAATGCATCTATCTCTCTCATCCAAAGGTGGCGGGTTATGAACTGTCTCTCCATTTCTTCAATTTTATGGACTCTTTGGTCAGCTCTCAATCTTCTTAATCTAGCGTGAAGAGTTCTCTCTGGTTCAAGGTCGAATAATAAGATGACTTCATCACCAGATAAGTTCATAAACCATTCACCATCAGATTTGAAACAAAGGCAAACAAAAAATAAAATAAAACGCAAAAAAAAAGTAAATGAGCAACAATGTTAACTAACTAAATTTGGCACAATCCCCGACAACGGCACCAAAAACTTGTTGTCTCTTGAATAAACAATATCATGCACGCAAGTATACGTGGTCGACAATAGTTTTAGATTCCTAAGAATCGAGTATCGTTCCCACAGGGATTGTAAAGTTAGTTAGTTTCTATCAATGCTCCAACAGTGTTAACAGTAAACTACTTGATTCTTAGGAATCTAAACTACTTGTCGACCACGTATACTTGCGTGCATGTGTTAAGTTTTGAACAGACAACAGCGACCTTAGCATATCCATCATTTGCAAGTTTTTCGGATTAGAGGCACATGCATTTGGATGGTTTGTTGGTAGAGGAGGTGAGGTCACTGGCGGATGAGCACATACGACTTCTTAATTATCGGTTTCAATGGTATTGGTTTGATTGGTACCGGTTTGGCTTTTAGTTGCTCTATTACACGCCATGAAAACTACTGAGGTATGGCTGGAATGGTTGTGGTCTTTTTGATCATCAAGGGGGAGACCCTGCTTCTAGCGCCAAAATGTTATTATAAAAATTGGCAATAACTAGCGGTTTCAAATTGACCTCGTCGAAATTGGGCCAGGTGTGTGCATGATTATGGAAATCAGTAAGCAATGTATGAAAAATAATGAAACAAAAAGACAAATGTGATTTTTAAAATGGTTTGTCAAGGCTACGTACACTGTTGTGTTACTATGGAAAATTAAAGAGGTTACAAGGGAAAGTGATGTATGTTTACACTGAGAACAAAGTGTTTTTCCTCCTTTCTCTCTAAATATTTTTGGAGTGTTTATCTCTAGTTTTTGCTTAGTGTGTTTCGAATGATTCAGTTACCTTTGAATGCCAGCCTTTGCCCTCCCCCCCCCCCTGGACACTGCTTCTAGCACTAAAATGTTGTTACAAAAATTCGCAATAACTAGCGGTTTTCAATTGACCTCGTCGAAATTGGGGCAAGTGTGCGCGTGATTATGGAAATCAGCAAGCAATGTATGAAAAATAATGAAACGAAAAGACAAATGCGATTTTTAAAGTGGTTTGTCAAGCCTACGTCCACTGTTGTGTTACTATGGAAAATTAAAGAGGTTACAAGGGAAATTGACAAAGAGTGATGTTTGTTTACACCAAGAACAAAGTGTTTTTCCTTTTTTCTCTCTAAATATTTTTGGAGTGTTTATCTCTAGTTTTTGCTTAGTGTGTTCCGAATAATTCAGTTACCTTTGAATGGCAACCTTTCCTCACCCACCCAACCCCTCCTGTTTGTTCTTTGCCTGGGGGGTGGTTAATTAAGAGTGGTTAAGTGTCAGGTTGCACGCCTAATTCCCCCCAAACCGGATATGAGTCAAGTTTTGTTTGATAACCCTGCAGGTTAAGCAATCTTTTGTGTGCATGACACATAGTACGAATCTGACCGTCGAATGTCAGGACAGTACTAGGACAGGCGGTGAAAATCTGAACGAAGCGACCTCCTCACATGACGCTGCTTGTCGGACTGCCCAACATATAGCTACACTCCTAGCTAGTCGAACATCCCACACAACAACTATTGATATATTATTTCAAATTCTATCAAAAAAATGAGTGTTTAAGAGGGAATAAATAAATACATTGACACGGAGTGTAAAAGAACAATAAAGAATAATATTGTAACTATTTAGGGTATGATTAGAACACGGCTGACAATACCTCACCCTGCTCTACGTTACCTCTTTTAGAGTTTAGACTTCCTCCTCCTTCTTTACTTCCCTCATTTTCTTTGTCTCTGCCACCTGCATATTCTTCACTCTCTCCTCCCTCTTCTCTTTCTTTTCCACAATCGCAAGGTCGACAACAACCACAACACGACTAACATGCATGCAATGAATGGCCAAGCTACAACTACAGCATGAACCATGCATGGCCACAACGCGGTTACTATCTCGTCATGTTGCTATCTATATTGTTGCCTTTAAATTGAAGTTGTGATGGATTTAGAGGATTTTAAATTTAAGGATTAAGGAGGATTTTGGGGTAGGATTTGAGAGGATTTGAATTTGTTTTTAATTGTTGAGGAAAGTGAGGATCAAGGAAAAATTAGTGAAGGGGACTTTGTTAGACCACTAGAGAAAGCCAAGTTGTCTTGGGAATTCGCCATATACAATGTCGATAGTGAAAAGCTTGCTATGTTTTATTGTAAAGGTTGAAATTGTATATATCATTGAAAGTGTTTGTTATGTAGGGGAGGAGGGTTTAAATGTGTAGAGAAGGTGGATGGATGGGTGGGTGAGGTTACTAAGAATAAGATGATAAGGGCATTAACGTCATTTACCTTATTTTTAAAAAAATTAACAAGAAAATATTAAAAGATATTATCATTTAGGGTACAAAATTTTCAGAATTTTACCTAGGAGGATAAAAGATACAAATTCTTCAATTAAAGGACATCTAATGGTGTTTTGTCATTAACTTTAACAGAAAATGATTAAAAAAAAAAAAAAAAAACATAGATACCCTTATTCTTTTCTTCTTCTTATTATTTTTTTTTAACTAAATTTAGTTCTTAAATCAACATTTTTTGACTAATAAATGACCAAAAAAATTTTATCAAAAAATAAAAAATTTAAATTGAAAATTGGAAAAAAAAACTTTAAGAAAGAAAGCTCTAAGTGGCCATTTTTTTTATAATTTAGAATTTTTTGTATCTTTTTAAAACTTATTAGTAATTTAATTTATTTTTTAAGAAATTAATTTAAATGTATACTATTACTTTTTTTCCCTTGTATAAAGTTAATCTAATTCTAAGAAACTTGTTATTATCTCTTAATTGAAGGATTTGCAACTTTATTATTCCTTAATTGAAGGATTTATAATTTTTATCGAAAATTTTGATAAAACTTGTACTCTAATTAATAATATCTCAAATATTAATAAATAAATTTTTTTTTTTTAATAATCGAAGTGTTACACACACCTCAATTAATCCTTAGAGTATATTGAATACCCTACAAACTTAATAAATCATGTAAATGACCCTAAAATTTAAATCTAAAAAGTCAAAGAATATAACACATCTACGTGACCACAAGGTTACTTAGCCACGAGACCAACCCCTAGCGGTTTAAATGGAGTCGAGTGTTATTACCAATAATGGTGGAGATTTAAAAAAAAAAATGAAAATTCACTCAACATATATGTATTTATCCCATACTTTAAAATCTTAAACAGAAAACAGAAACAAGGAAATTCATTCAACATATATCTGCTTTGCCTTCAAACTAAGTATTTGGACAAGAAATGACAATAACCCCCGAACCGAAACCAAACATCCTTTGACTCTACTTTAACCAAACCCTATTAAATTACCCAGATTAGATCTCTCTTCTCTCATTGAACAATCCAATCTCAGGTCAATCCAATCTCTTCCTCTCCATTTTCAATTTTTTTACATTCCGTTTTCAATTTCATGATATGATCTCGACTCTATTAATGTTAACTTTCATTACTTGTTTTTCTTTTACTTCTAATTGGTTCATTCAATTTTTATTAATGCCATCAAGAATCAATCAGTTTTTTTCGGAGCTGGTCTGGTTCTTTAGTGGATTTATTACTTGAGTTTTGAATTTTTAAGTAGTCACTGAGTCATGATTTATTTATTTTTTAATTGTAACAGGTAGCAATTTTGATTCAAGCATAATATCTTAACAATTCAATCTTGAAAATGATTGAAATTGAGTTTTAATTAACAATTCGAGTTGTGGGTTATGGCTTTTAGATGAGGAATTAGGAGATGGTAGAGAGTATTTTAGATCCAGAAAAGGTTGAGAATAATACAGAAGTTTATTACATTGATCGCGCAAACCGAGCTTCTTTACTTCCTAGGGAGCCTTCGTTCTCGGGCTGGTGTGAAGAACATGACCTACCACATTTGCATCGTCAGCTTCAAAATTCTGAAGCAAGTGTAGAAGACGCTGATTTTGAATTGCCTTCGCTTCAAGAGGGTCAGTTAGAAAAAAGGATGCAGCTGAATGGAGGGAATACTATGGTTGATGATTCCATATATGAAAAAAGGAGTGGGGATGAAAAGTATGTGCCGTTTGATATTGAAAATGGTTCTGGAAGGGAGATAAGCTTATCAAATATCGGTGTTGATGGCCCCAGATCGAGTGGTGATAATGGAACATTGCCACCACATTCTAGGAGCTATGTTTCTGGCGCTGATGTGTTGAAGACATTGTTTTTTATACTTATGTGGTACACTTTCAGCACATTTTTGACCTTGTAAGTTCATGCTTTGCTCAATAAATCACGGGACTTATAGTACATATGATTTATTGTTGTGAGCTTATTATTTTTTCTTTTCTTTGGTTGGTCTCTGTAGGTATAACAAAACTCTGTTGGGAGATGATATGGGAAAGTTCCCGGCTCCTTTATTGATGAATACTGTCCATTTTACAATGCAAGCTGTTTTATCAAAGGCAATCACTTCGTTCTGGTCTCATAGGTTTCAACCTTCTGTTGCTATGTCATGGAGGGATTACCTTTTCAGAGGTAACCTCATTAAATTTCTATCCTTCTTTTCCTTGTTGTCATTGTTGTTTTTACTATTTTTAGATCATGTCAATGCAACTAGCAATCTTTTCTTATTGCTTTGGTACATTGTTGCCAACTATTCTGGTGCTTATTATTTATTCATAGTACTGAGCAGAAGGAGGAATGGTTGGGAGGATGATCCTTCCCTGACATTAGTTTTTCATTTTTTTTTTGGTGATGCTATAATGTTTTTGTCCATCAGATTATTTCTTTTGACAACACTATTTTGAAAATGTTGACCTTGCCTAGTACTGATTGTAGAGGGGAAGTAAACATTCACAGTACAAATGTGAATTCAAATTAAGATTTTGCGAGGTGATAATAGAAAGAATGAATCATCAATGCTTTTGATTAATAAGTGCTGAGACAAAAAGTGTTACAAAACACTTTTGTGTCACCAATTGCATACATGGTGATATTAACGTTCGAAATATTTGATTGATTTTTTTATTGTCTTAATCTATTAAGGTACTTAATATCCATAGTTGATCTAAATGCTCATAATTTAAACTTATTGTGTATCATCTCCCTTTAACCAACCTCTAGTGTTTGTGAATGCTATTCTTCTTTCCTTCCATGCCTCTAATGGACAATTCTTTATTACTTATTAACTTTTCCATCAGCTAATGCTACAGATGGACTTTGCCTTTAACAGTTGTACCAACGGCTCTAGCAACAGCACTGGATGTTAACTTGAGCAATGCATCCCTTGTTTTCATCTCTGTTACTTTTGCCACAATGGTCAGTTATAGTTATCTGTCAAATTAGTTTTTGAACTTCCTTTTCATGTCATACTGAATGTTTACTGACTTCAATCTTTGTTTTGTTTTATAGTGTAAATCTGCTGCTCCTATATTTCTCCTTTTATTTGCTTTTGCATTCAGGTAAATGTCTAATCATCAGAGTTTTTGCCAATCTCACCAATTTTACTGTTAACCATATAAATATCTCACGTGAATGTAGTGTTGTCTTTTTCTTTATTCATCTTAATTGGGGGAAGTGTTTTTATATATCGGTTTGTATAGCTTTTCATACCCTAATCATGAGTCTTTGCACTAATGAGTGGACATTTGGTCCACATTGTACTCTTCTTATATCTCCTACATTTCCCTTGCTTTCCCTCGGAACTGGTACACATTAACCATCATATAGATGTTACAGGGATGTGTTTGGAGCATGATGGTTATTATTAAACCTTCGCCTTGTTTCATTCCTCTTTGTTGCATACCTAATAGAGATTTGTGTTCTGGGAATGCCTAATCTGGTTATGAAATACAAAATGTGTGAGAATAAGACTGCTTTGTTTATAAATTTGACTGCAAATGTGTACAAAATTATATGCTTTTTCCCTGAACTTTTGAAATTTAATGCAAAATATTATGAAGCCACAGAATTCTCTACCATCTTCCGTTTTACTTTCTTTCATTTTACCTTTTGTAGGTTGGAGTCTCCAAGCTTTAAACTTTTAGGTATCATAGTGGTTATCTCTGTTGGAATCTTATTAACAGGTATGCAGTGTAATCATTTTCTTTCTTTCACTTTTCATAATATCAGTATTTGAATAACATTCATTTTCTTCCTTTATTTTGTTTAAATCTCTCAATTGCAACTAAATATCTGAAACTGGGTAAAGTGAAAACAAATAGCCTCTGGGGCATAGAATGTTTGTAATGAATAACTACAAATAGTATTTATAGAGTTATATATGCTTATTTCATTAGATGCAAGGTTGGGAGATTACAATAGTCGGGAAACTAAGAATTTCCGTTACTTTTCTGCGAATTGCTTGAGTGATAAAACTATCCAGATCCTTTAGAAATCTATGTGTCTATTTATGTGGGATTTACAATTAAATGACATGACACCATTTTTTATATGAAACTATAAATTCTATATTAATACAAAAAAAAGGTGAGGAGATGCAGCAATCAGATGTCTACCAAGTATCAAAAATACCATGGGAGGTAAAATGTTTCTATAAACTGCAGTAATTGTTCCTTCCCAGAACAAAAATGTCCGCAATCTATACAAAATCAACCGAAAACACCTTAATTGAGATGAATGAAGAAAAAAATTCCTAAAATTTCTAAGCAACTGATGCCCAAAGGAAGCAGAAAGGCAATAATCTTTCACGAATGACTTGGCTTTCAGGTTTGATGAGTTTGATCATCTGTGATTGTGTTACTTTTCAATTACATATTGATGGAAGTTCCTAGCATTTCCTGTGACCTCCACCATCATCACTATTATTGGCTGTGAACTTTTTTTTTTTTTTTGGGGGGGTGGTGTGGGCATTGGGAGGGTCCTTCCTAAAATTTATTGCAGTTCTCAAGCATTATAATGCCCCCAATAAAAAACTGAGTGTTCTAATATGCTCTTTTTTATCACTTCAAACACCAGTTGTGAAGGAGACAGACTTTGAGTTTTGGGGTTTTATTTTTGTTATGCTTGCTGCTGTGATGTCTGGGTTCCGTTGGTGCATGACACAAATTCTTCTACAGGTATTGTTTGGTTGTTTCCTCAATTTCCATTATCTAATGAGTTTATATAATCTGAAGCATAACTTCAATACTTTTGATTCCATAGTTATACAATCTGACTTCAATTTACTGTTTTTCTTTTGGTTGTGCATGGTGAAATGAAAATGTATATACAGAAAGAAGCTTATGGTAGGTGCTATTTCTCACTATTCCATTTATTTGAAGTGTTAGCCAATATTTCTTGTGATTAGATTTGCATTTAGTGCTTTAATTGACTGCACATGTACACAATAGTAGTTATCATGTTTCTTTCGCAAATACTTTGTCACAATTGTATGCTTAACATAAGAATTTTTTTATAAATTGTTCTACTTTCAGGTCTTAAAAATCCACTTACCTTGATGAGCTACTTGACTCCTGTGATGGCAGTAGTGACTGCTCTTCTTTCCCTTTTGTTGGATCCATGGCATGAATTCAGAGAGAACAATTACTTCAATAACTCGTGGCACATCACTAGGAGTTGCTTGCTGATGCTTTTTGGTGGAACTTTAGCCTTTTTCATGGTATGAATTGTGGTTAAACCTTTTATTTTTCTTGCATGAAAGGGGTGTGGGAAAGTTTTACATAGTAGTTGGCATATATTGGATGCTTTTCATGTTCTGTCTGATAAGGTTCTGTGCTAAACACATTTCTTTTTATCTGAGTCTCATGGGTGCCCAAGGAATTAACCCATTAACTCTTGTTTCAGGTTTTGACAGAATATGTACTTGTCTCAGTAACAAGTGCTGTCACGGTAACAATAGCAGGAGTTGTTAAGGAATCTGTAACAATATTGGTAAAGCTGTTCAATAAACCTCTATCCTTACAAATTATTTGTGCAGAATTTTGGCATTTGTCTATGCTTTATCGTTTGTCTGGTTATCTGTCAATCTGAAAATGTTTGCATAGATGCATTGTACAGTTTTCCTCTTAGTTTCATGTTTTCTTTGTGTTAATGGTTGCAAAGTATCAAGTTTTCATTAAAAAAAGACTTCTGCTGACTTCAATTTGGAAATGTGTAGGTTGCAGTTTTTTACTTCCATGATGAGTTTACTTGGTTAAAGGGCATTGGTCTCTTTACAATCATGGTTGGTGTCAGTTTGTTCAACTGGTTCAAGTAAGTCCTTAATAAAGTTTTGAACCAGAATTATATGCTTCTATGCTTTTTCTTATGGCAACGTGAATTTATATTTTTTGGTATCAAATATTTTTCTTGATAAACCTAAATTGGTAGAATTTTAAAGTTCATTCCATGGTTTTTGAGATTATAGATAATAAAAATGTGTGAATTATATATTAGTTGTGGAAGGTACAAAATAGAAATTTTGTTTTTTAACCTACCTAAGCTTGGCAACTTATTTGTATAATTTGCTTTTTAGTCAAGTTTTCCTTATATTTTCTTAATTATTTATTTTTGTTGATGATATCCTCTTTCAGATACCAGAAGCTACAGAAGGGTCCTACTAGTGAAGATAACATTTTGAGTTCACCAACAGCAAACGTTACTGCAAAATATGTTATCCTAGAGGAGGTCAACGATCTAGATGAGGGCACTTGACTGTTTCAGTTATTGCATCACATGAATTTTATAAATTTTATGTAAGTATTTTGTTGAACCTCCTCAACTCAAAATGTTTATAGTATATCAATTAGCGTATATGCAGTTTGAGGCCATCTCTTCTTTCAACTTTGTATTTCCTGTATGATTTATGTTAATAGTAGTATTTAATTTGGTTTTTATCATTCACTGTTCCAAGTGTGTGTTATGAACTACTTGTATATTGTTGATTTCAGGTTGGTGTTATGAAGAAAAACTTGTTGCAGGTGTCAGTGTTAAATTGGTCTATATATGCAGTATTTACTGAATTTTTTGGATGGGCAAAGCTTTGCCTTCATTTTTATTGCTTCTCAAGCAGGCCAGTGGTGGAAACAAGTAAAGTGCGCATACAATATTTGGGGTTGAGGCCAATACACATCCCGGAGAAACCCATTTCTAACAGGAGGTTCCCTCAAACTTTTAGTAGTGAGAATTTTGTCTCCTGTGTAAGATACATACTTCAAAATGGTTCGTTTGAAATCATTTTATTGTCACTTACTAGTTTTTGAGTTGTTAGACATTGAGGATGTAAGTGGCAACCACAAACTGTAATAGATTTTGGGTGTTATGTTTTTGTTTCTTCAGTGTCATACATCAACTTTTGCTTTTCCAAAATTTCTATTGACCATTGCCTGTACAACTACGTAGTATATTTAATGTCATTTGACCTTTAGAAATAGGGAAGTCTTAAGCGTCTAAGTGATTTTCAGAAAGAATTTAATACCTCTACGAAATTATTAAAGCCCTCTAAAATATTTACTTACTTTCTTACATTATCAAAAGGGAAATTTCCTTTTTAAAAAGCCAAATTGAAAAATAATCAACTTCTAAATGGTTTTTTAACCAAGACTTTTCATTAGAATTTTGGACACTTCTATCTCTGCCTTTCACACTTTTCACATTCCTTGAAAATGAAAAAAAGCGTTTGATTTAAGATTGAAATGTATAATATTATGATTTTTTGAAAGAATTTAGTGTTAAAAAATATTTGAAATGTCAAAAATATGTTTGGTGTAAAAAAAAAATCAGAAAAAGAATCAACCAAAAATTCTCTTAGTTGAAAATTCATTTTCCAGAAAAAAAATTATGAGCAAATTTGAATAAACTCGATCACTCAAGTCTAGTGACTCAAATCGCTCGAGTTATGTCAATAAAGGCTAGTCGCTTGCATGGGGGTATAACGATATTAACGTCACTTGAGAGGACCTTTTTGATATTTTACACGGGTCATATTATTTTATAATAATCCATTATGTAAAATATCAATATTACCAATATAAAATAAAAAATAAAAACCCACTCGAGTGAAGTTATTATCATTATACCCCCTCGAGCAAATAGACTCAAGCGACCAGACTCGGGCGACCAGACTCGAGCTACTCAAGTTTCTGCAATTTTTCTAGAAATCAAATTTTCCAATTCAGGTATTAAAAAGTGATTTTTTTTCCTTTTTCCCCTGAATATGCAATATTTTACTTATATTAAACACAGATGCTTGTGAGGTTGCAGGGTCATGTTTCATTATTCATTTACTACTGACTGTACTTTTAATGAAGCATGTACTTCTAATGCACAGATGCTTGTGAGGTTGCAGGTTCATGTTTCATTATTCATTTGTGTCTATGCCTATGTATCTTGGCTCTGATTGTTCGGAGTTAGTGTTAGTTGTGGTAATCAAATGTTTCAATGGCATTTTTCAATAGAATTTACAAAACGTATTGAACTTTAAAGTGGAATATTTTATTTTATTTTATTTTTTTGAGTTCTCAGAGGATTAGAGAAAGAATTGAATTCCTTAGTCAATATGGAGGCTCTTTTTTCTGTGAAAAGATCAG
>WYDK02000017.1:5901172-5928496 GCA_009867345.2 Toxicodendron radicans
AAAGTAATTTCAAAAGATTAATACTAAGGGTATGAGAATGAAATATATAATCTTACGTACCTTTTTAAGCATTTCAAATGCGGGCATTACATTAAGTAATTGGGTTGTGGGGTTTTTATTGTTGAGAAGGACCGGTTGTTATTATTGAAGCCCAGTTGATTGTTTGATTTTGGTTTTATTGCTTGGTGGGCTAACCTATAGATAATGAGGTCCAAGATATTTTATTGGTTGGATTTTGATTGTGGGTCTTATTCTCTAGTGGGTCGGTTTATAAGCATTATGGCCCAGGTTGTAGGGTTGAGTTTTCGAGTTGATTGATGGATCGACATATTATTATTAATAGAGCCCATATTATATTTTGTCTGTTGAAAAGAAATCTAGTCCATTGGTGGGGCTGGTTTGTTTGATTGTTAATTGGGAGTGTTTTGGCTTTGAATGAATTCTAATGGTTTGGTATGGACGATGCATGAACTTGTGTAAAATAATCACGGTTGGTAAAATGGAAAAGAAGTCCAACAATTAGGTGGGCTGGATTGGTTACCTTAACAAATGAGAGGAAGGGTAGTGTTAGGCACAAAATTGTGGCATGTATAAATGAATTGGGGATGTTGCATGTTGTGTGAGTGGAATAATATTGCCTTTAAAAATCATGTGAAATGGGTTGATTTTCATGAGTTATGCTTGGTTGCATTTAACTGACGATACTTTTAGTTTATGAGGGCTATGACATTTTGGTTGGCCTTTCCAACAGAGTTATTGGAATTCGCGACTGTCACCTCGATGTTGATATCCTGTAGGTGTGTACCCCTAACCTTTCATGCGTGTTGCAACTATAGTCCGATCCAGATAAAGAGCGTTCTAGTGTATTAAGAGGGTAAATTATAAGTGTGAGAAAATAATTGGGTATAATAACCAAAGTGGTCTTCTCGGAGTGTATAAATTTTGAGGACGAAATTTTTGTAAGGGGGATAGATTGTAACACCCCGTATTTTGGGGATTTTATTAAGACGACTATAAGTGGATTTTCAGGGGTAAAGTGTGAGAAATCCAAAGCTTTGTGGGAATAAAGTGTTAAATTGAATGAGTGAGGGCCAAATGAGAATTTTTCAAGATTAGTATAAAAAGCCAAGAATTCTCTCATTTGAGAGAAGGGGGAACGTGAAAGGCAAATTGGAGAAGAAGGAGAAGAAAAGAAAAGGACGAAGAGAAGAAGAAGAAGGAAAGAGAAGAAGAAGAAGAAGAAGGAAAAGAAGATTGCTTGGGTGAGTATAAATAATTCTAAACTCTAATCTTCTCCCAATTTCTTGTGTTTTGTTGAATTTGGGTTGGATTTGAAATGAATGATTTGTATGTTGTGTTGTATATGTGTGTGTTGGTGTTGTTTGATGTTGATTGAATGATAATAGAGTGAGATTAGTATGAGAAAATCGTTAGGAAATGAAGAAAATGAGTTTGGGTAAAAGTGTTGAGTAAGGGTTTTGAGGTTAAGAATAATTTGATGTTAATTGATGTAATTGTGTTTTGGTTGTTGTATATGTGTTGTAGGATGTGTGGAGTGTCGATTTGGGGTAGAGTTTTTTAGTGTAATTGTTGGAGGAATGATTGGGATGAGTAGAAAATGGGTTGAAGAGTGAAGAAACCTAGAAACTTGGGTAAAACAAAGCTTCGCCGCGACCAAAAAAAAGTTTCACCTCGTTAAAGAACTCTCTAAAATCTTCAAAGAGTAAATTTCTAGGCTTCGCCTCGGCGAATAAAACGTAGCCTCAGCAAAGAAAAAACGTCGCCTCAACGAAGAACACTTAGACAAATTTTGGGTGAGTTGAGTATTTCAGGGGTGTAAATGTAAGAATTGACACATGTCAATGAGACAAGGGTGTAAATGTGAGAGTCAAAACCTGTTAAGGAGACAAGGATGTAAGTGCAAGGATGGAAACTTGTCATGTAGATAGGGGTGTAAATCAATGTTTAGGAAACCAGACTGGGCCTTGACTCGGTCAAGGGCCCGGTCGGATCTGTGACGTCAGCGAGAATTTTTTTTTCAAAAATTTGTAAGTTAGTCCTTAAAATTTTAATATATTATAAAATGCCCCTAAAATGTTGCAAATTGGTCTTTAAATTTTTTTATATTACAAAAAATACCCAAAAAAATTACCAAATAGTCCCTCAAAATTTGAAATATTTCAAAAAACACCCTACAAAATTACAAAGTAACCCCTATAAGTTTAAAATATGACAAATACCCCATACAGACATGAACTAAACCGGATAGGCAGCCGGGTCCCAATCGAACCGGTCCAACCAGTCAGTCCGGTCTGGTTTCCTAATCATTGGTGTAAATGTAATAATTCAAAGGTCGAGAGACCTATGTGAGATAATGAAAAACTATAGGGGTTTAATTAGAAGACTGAAAAAGTTTAGGGACTAATTAATAGTGGAAAAGTTGAAGGGCAAAATGATATTTTTCAAAGAGGGACTAAATTAATATTTACCAATAACCAATGTTTTATGGAATTCTTATGAGTGTTTGGTATTCAGGTATAAGAGGGTTTTATTAAAAGGAAGTTAAATTGACCTCTTTGTATTGATATTATTAATGATTGTTGTGGATTACCATAGGGGGACTCGGTGAGAAGAATTCTTTGGATCCCGATCAAGGAAGATAAGTGTGACAATAACTCCAATCAGGTGAGTGGATTATCAGGTTTCCTTAGAGACTTACATTCGGTTTTAAGACGCTTAAATATGTATTGTTACATATGTGTGTATATTTATATATAATTAGCATGAGTGTTTGGTACGCATGGCGAGGATGGGGAAATGACTAAATTATGGCATAATGTTGATAAATCATAGTACAGATGAGCTTATAAAGAGTTGATTTGGGTTAATGAGGTGATTTAAGAGATAGGTCGGTTTAGATGGCCAAAGTGGACTGACTATCCTGAACAGCGCTCAGATTAGGAACGATTGGACCTGCTAACTGGAAGTGAGTTGGGTTTGTACAGAATTGCATGTGAGCGAAGAAATCAACAGGTGAGGATTCCATCTATGCTGAGTGCGCTAAGTGATCCTCGGGGTGTAAGCCTGTTGAGTATTCCGCGGGATAGAGCGGATATGTGATGAGCCACAGGTGATGATTTCATCTATGCTGAGTGCACTGGGTGGTCCTAGGGGTGTAAGCTTGTGAGCTCGAGTCAGGGTTTCCACCTATGCTGAGCGCGCTAGGTGATCGTATGAGCGAAGAGTTTGTCGATTGTGAATATCCAGCGAGTGAGGCTGTAGTGGTATTTGTGTTTATCAAGTGGGCATTGGTTGTAGTGGAAATTATGATTATCCATCAGCTATTGGTTGTGGTAGTATTCACGGAAAGATCCAACAGGTATGTGCTAGTGGAGTTTATGAATGCTTAGTGGACGTCAATGTGAGCAAAATTGATTCGTACTATGAAATGCCTATTCATCTATGACATCAAGGGTGTTGTGTATCTAATGGAAAACATGATGATCTAGGATCATGAAAAGGTGGTGCAACGACGCGGATTACGTTGATGGGAATAGGTGTTTATGAATTAAGGGAAATTATAAGGGAATGGTTAAGAGTTTCCTCATGCGGATTGAGGGCCGTGAATTATTTCATTATATATTGTATTATTCACTCACTGGGCTTTCTAGCTCACTGTTTTAGTGTTTCTCCCTTCAAGTTTGCATACAAAGTACGCAAGGCGCAGACGGCACACTTTCGACTGATTCTCAGACATATGTTCATCAGTATAATCTTTGTACATGATAATTGTACTCTGATACGATTTTTACGTAAATTTCTTTGTAATAAATAATATTTTTAATTTATAAATGGTTTTTGAAAAATCTCACCCTCATCTTGGGAATCCAAGCCCCTTGATCCGCCCCGGATCTGACAGGGTCAAGATTACCCGAAATGGAGCATGTCAATTTCAATAATTCTTCACAAATCTTCAATCATTCTCAATAATTTTAGTTTTTAATTAAATATTAATTTGTTGATTTATGAAATGAGAAATAGAAATCAATTCTGAAAATATTATTCATTTAATTAATGATTGATTTAACGTTTCTTTATCAATTTGTCTCTTACATTTATTAGTGGGCGGTACTGATTTGACCTGATTAATGTCAAATTATAATCTTTGTGACAAAGTGTTCTTGAATTACTTACCAATGAAGAATGTAAAAAATGTAATTTATAGAAAAGTCAAAAGTTAATAAATTTTTAGCAAATCATGGGCCAGGACTAGATAAAAAATACCCGTTGGGCCGGGCTGAGGATTACCAATCATCTTTGTAATGAGCATGGGCCAAGGTCATGGGAGATGGGCCTGGGCCCAAGGAAAGGGGTCCTCGGTCTCGACCCAACCCATTGCCATCCCTATCTCAAACTAAGTCTGAGTCTTACGTTGCACAATCAGTCAACCCATAAATGTCTTAATAATAAATATCCATTTTTATTAAGTGTTTAGTTAACAAAACAAACAGGTCATTAATTATATTACCAACCCTTAAGTTTGGCACAAATAAGCACTTCCAAGTTTTGAAAAACTAACATTTTCACCCCTAAATAGAGATTTTATTAGTTAAATATAAATAGTTTAGGGAATAAAAAATATATTTTAAAAAAATATCTAACCATTTTTCATATTTAGAAAATAAAAAAGTAACAAAATTTGCTGGTTTGGCTGTTTGGGCAAACAAGCACTCTTTTTAAGTCAGAATAGACAATCAGTTTAAACTTTCAATCGCTCAATTATTTATTAAAAATATTTGTTTTCTATTATATTTAACTAACAAAAGCATCATTCGAATGTGACAACTTTATCTTCACAAAAGAGAGCGCTTTACTACCAAACCTCACGAGTAGCTATACTTGTTAAGTCTATATCCCAAAATCATTTTATAAACTTTATAGTTTAACTCCAGATTTTTACTTGGATACTAAGAGACGCACAATAGAAAATGGTCACAGCCACAAACTGTTGCATCATAAGATTACAATTGCACCAGTCATTATTCTTATTTTCTTCCAGCATGTCGTTATAATTTACCAAACAGCTAAATCCAAGAAAGCATGATGAAAAAGGTATTCGAGTTCAACATTTGAAGCAATTGCTTGATGAAGGTGCCTAAAACAAGATATAGAGGTGCCTGCAAATATTTTACGGCTAGAAATGATGACCCCCCATGCTACTAAACACATTCATAATTTTGGGTTAAACAGTATAGGGGTCGTACTGTCAGGTCTCGTTTTGGTCAGGTAATACACAGATACAATGCAACATTGCAAGTAATCATGGATTTGGAGGGATGATGAATCCTAAGTTGGGGTGTGTCAGTGAAAGGATTTCATATTAAGTCTACATGCACATCTAACTAAATTTCTATTAATTTACACAATAGCACAGATCATGAAGACCCGATGAGTTTCATGATTTTAAGAAAAACTCCATGTCGAGGTTGGATAAGTATTGGTTGCTGGCTTTGCCTGAAAAAACCCAATACACAACAGCCTCTTTAAGGACCCTGTCACCCGTGACTTTTGAGGGTACCTTACTGCCGCGGTACGGGAGGCGTTGAAGGCTGGCTCTGCCCATAAAATCCAATGCCTGGTGGCCGATAATATCCTCCTCCAGCTGGCTGCTGCTGTTGCTGTTGTTGCTGCTGCGACTGCTGGGGCGGTGGCTGAGGCTGTAGTGACTGAGAACCAGGTCGTCCCAAACCCATTGCAATATGTGGAGGCAGCGGAGGTGGTGGTGGTAGTGTATTTGCTCCATAACCATATGGCATGACGCCAACCATCATACCAGCAGACTGAACATATTGACTAACTGGTGGATTTACGGGTGATAGAGGAGGTGGAGGAGGTGGTGGCGGAGCTGGAGGAAATGGAGATTGCATCTGGTTTGATTGGGCCATCGGTTGCATACTTGAGGATGGTACAGCTGGCATATTGGTCATCGGTTGCTGTTGTAAAGAACTAAAATAGGTTGTGTTGCCCACATCAGAATTGCTGACATCAGAAATGGCCATTGGTTTCTCAAGTTTGGGCCGTTTTTCTGGAGGGAATATGGATAAACCTGCAGTGAACCCACCAGAGTTTAAGCTGCCATTCAATGAGGCAGCTTCTTCTGCAACAAGAGATGAAAGAACTGAGGTAAGCATCTGGGCAGAGGATGTAGAAGCAGCAAGCTTAGCAGCAACAGCAGCTGCCGCTGCTTTCTTGCTATCTTCTTCAGTAGCTTTCAATGGTGCGAATGAAAGGACAGGTTGGTTGAGAGAGTGAGGCGGAGCGCTGGTTGGCTGAATAGAGGGTATAATGGACTCTACCACCTTTGCAGACTCAGTTGCTGGAATATTACAGCCAGATGGAAGACCAGGGACTGGAGGAGATGTTAGCCTTTTCCTCATATCACTTGCTCGCTCAATCTGACCTCGAGCAACCTGAGCATTGTAACCAACAATTACACTTCATCTCAGCAAAGCAGCCACTAAATCTTAAAGCTATTTACTTCAATCAATAACAAATACAAGGAAATAGAAAAATCTTCAACATTAATAAGAAAAAAACAACAATAGAAGTATACTGGCATACCCAAAAAATTCACAGGCATAAAAAGCCAACATTTTAAAATCCCTATCTTGGGAAATGGAAGTTGGGATCTAAAACATGAAAGAATATTCAAGACTTCCAAATCCCCAAAAATCAAAGGCCGCTATTGTGCGTAGGCATCCAACATACAGGTATGTATGCATATGTAGGCAACATTTGAGCACTGAAATTTTTGTTTTCCTTCCTTTTTTCCTCTGTTTAGTGAGTCATCATGCAAAATTAAGTGAGCCATGGCATCCATCCAACAATACCACTCAAAGCAAAATTCTCTTTGACTCAGAAACCTGTTGGAAATCCCCCAGTATATTTTACTCTCGTTTTTCCAAAATATATTAAAGGATTAAAGTTTAGCAACCAGAGGCAAATGTTTGACTCTAACAAGCAGTTAATTGTCTCTTCATCAAGAAACACATGCTCTATCCCTAACATCACCAGCAGTCCAAATGAGACAATTTTAATCTGCAAATCCGGCCTAAACCATCTAAATCCAAATCCAACTATATAAACCAGGTAAAGATGAGAAAAAATTTATAGCCACCATTTTGCAGGAGACTTCCAACAAGGACATATTACTATAGAGTGCAAAGGGGAACCAAGTACACAATATAAAAGAGACAACAAACTAAACAACAGATAAACTGAAAATGTGAAGAATCAATATTTAGAAAAGAAAATATTATAGTTTAGATCATTTGTTCATGCAAAGAATGTAGTAGTGGATATTACAGAGCTCAAGAAATGGGCTATCTTTACTCAATTTCCACCTATTTCCAAACATCCAAGAGCAGCAAAGCAATCTAGCCAATCTAGTGGAGAACTATCATCAATCTTCCATGCCAATTAGAGAAAGTTTCTGGAAACCATTACAATCCAAATAAGAAATACAATAAATACCACGGGTTCCAAGGTGAAAGGCTACGTAGTGTTATTCACCAACTCTTTGTCCCCCTCGTGCATACAGAACAATGTAACCACTGTGCACATTGATGAGCATTTCAATGATCATAATCCTCCTTAGTGCAACAGTCCAAGCAAACAAGATACTTCCCTTTTAAAGAGATTTAATTTACGAATTGATTCTCAAAAAAGAGATTTAAGATAAAGAAATTTTACCAGTTTTACACTCCATGACATGCTTAAATATTTCTACGTTAATCTAAAAATATACAAAGAAATTAATGGTCGACGTGAAATGAACAACTTACTTTTTTCTGCTAAGAAACAAATATTCTCTATAAAAAGTATACAAAGTATACAAGAGCGGACAAGATGTCCATACAAATGGACAAGCTGTCCCTAAACCCTAGGGTTCATAGAACAAAACAAAATGAGAACACTTCTTCTGATCCGTAAACTTGAACACTAAATATCCCTAATCAAATTTGCACAAAAATCTTTCCTAGCTAGATAATTGAAGCTTCCCAATTTCGTTGAATAAAGAAAAAAGAAACATCTTTGAATTCTGAAGTGATAGATGCCCAAAGAAAGGCCCAAAATTTTACTTTATCCCACATGGCCCCAAAATTCTGAAATGAACAGTTAACTGAATTAGCTATATTGGTATTTCTAATATTAGTTATTTAATAAACAGGTTGTATTTGTGTTTAAAGTTCACAAGACTTTAAATAAAAAGGTTGTCAGCTTACACATAAATTTGAATGCTTGCATCCCAATTCTAAAACATTGCAAACCCAAATTTATTGACCTTGGTTGCCAACAGGCATGTACACAGCCTCGGAGGAACCACAATTGTTAAATAACTGACTTTCCCAAAAGTACAAAAACAACATTAATACAAATCAACCACAAACAGTTACCAATATCTCTTTTGCTCAAGTCTTAACATTGCCCCACAGGTTTAGACCTCTCATGCGGGCTGCAGAGACAGGTGTTTACCTCTACAATATCCTACCCCTGGCTATAGGCAAAGTGGTCTGTTGTTTTGTATTATAATTATCTAGCTTTTATGACATTAAAACACAGACCTCTAATTCCACATTAAACAATTGAAAAAAAGTCCTCTCCAGCCATAAATTCTAAAGCAAACTAAGAGCAACCATCCAACAATAATGCAACTAAAACCTCTTCACTTTCAAGCAACTTGACAATAAATCCGTTAGTGTTATACAAATGGTCTAATGGACACTTTGCAACAAATTAAATAGACTAACAGGAAATCAAACAGAGAATAGTGGTCCACAAGCTTTACATCCCTTACACATATACAACAACTAACCACAAAAACTTCCAACCTAAAATTTTCATATGAGAAAGAGATGTTTTCGAAAGAAAACCATTTAACTCCACGTCACACGCTAATTTTGGCATCCATTTTACAATGATGTTCACCACATTTCTAAACTATTGAAAGAATAAACCCAATATTACTCAACTCAATAAGTGAAAATACTTAAAATCTTCAAATGGCATTTTTCATTCCACCATACTCTAATGCTTAAATATGAAAAACAATAGCTCACCCAAGAATAACACAAGCTATAGATTGAGAAACACAAGACCACTAACATTCACTAGTGTGTGTGAGAGAGGAGAGAGTATAATGCAATCAAGTAGATGATCTATAGCCAGCTGTAATTTGACCCCCAGCAAAGACACTGCTTAATCGACAAGAAACATTGAGTCATTAACATAATGAAGACTCAATAACTTCATAATAAAGCAGGCCCTTTGAATGCTTATATATAAGCCAATAGTAACCAGTAAGGACCATTAAACACCCTATTTTTTCAAAAATAATTCCTTTGTTTCTCTTTTAAAAACCAAAAAAAAATATACTGAAAACATGTCCAGTGGTCATTGCTTTTGCAAATGATGGTCCATTCTCCAAAATTTACGAAGACAAGAAAAATGTCTTCAGATAGTTATTTGTGTTCAATTTTTTTATTTTTTTAATAGATTGAATTCCAAATAGAAAGATAACAATAATAACTCTGTGCCCAACATCTTCCACCTAAAAGAAAAAAGCCTTAATCTACCTGTGTGTCCCCATTATTATAGAATGCAACTACAAAATCTTGAAAGAGCAAACCAACCCACTTTTCCAAACAATTCTACTGAAATTCACGAAAACAGAGAGAGAGTCACTACCCATCAAAAAAATTCAAGAAAAGACATCTATCTTTGCCAATGCTCCTTTAGCAAAAATCTACCAATCAAACGACCCAACAAAGTTGAGGGGATACATGAGACCACGGCGAAGTAGATTCCTCACTGGCTACTAGGGAATGTGATAACTTTAAATTAAACTAGAGACCATTTAGGATGTTAAGGCTAATACAGAGAGATTTTAACTTAAAATAAAAAATAAAAAAAGTAAAAATTTGGTAGCTGAAATTGAATAACATTCTTGAAACTACATTTGAAAAAATTCCAGATATTTTACCAAACGCATCATTATTATTTTATCATTATTATAATTCTTTTAAGAAGATTGGGAAAGGAAATGACAATAGCATATTTGATTAATCAAATTTATTGAAAACAGTTTCCAGAATATTTATACCAGATATTCAAAACATTTTAAATCTCTAAACACCAAATCCAAATTCTTGTTTCCATTTTCAAATTCATCTTTCAAAAACAAATTTGGAAAACAATATGTTAGGAATCCCACATTGAAAGGGAAATGGTTGGACAAGTAGGTTATAAGGGCTTAGGCACCCTCCCTTGGCAAGTCAGTTTTCCAAGGAGAGTTCTACCCAAGCCCAATAAGACTCACTATCCAGCCCAATTGTGTAAAATACTAGATGGGTTTGCATCAATGGTATCAGAGTCAAACCCTGTCCGAGCCCACGTTCAGAAAGAGGCGACCTGGGAAAGGGCTACTTGGGAAGGGGCGACCTAGGAGAGTAAGCCACCCAGAGTGAAGCCGCCATCCGAAAAGGGCGACTTGGGAAAGGGCGACCTGAAAGAGTAGGCTACCTAGAGTGAAGTCGTCCAGAGTGGGCCAATGTGGAAAGGGCTACCTAGGAAGGGGCGACCTTGGAGAGTAGCCCACCCAAAGTGAAGTCGTCCAAAGTGGGCCAACGTGAACGTTGAGTCTTGAAACGGGGGGAAGTGTTAGGAATCCCACATTAAAAGGGAAATGGTTGGGTAAGTGGGTTATAAGGGCTTGGACACTCTCCCTTGGCAAGCCGGTTTTCCAAGGAGAGTTTTACCCAAGCCCAATAAGACCCACTACCCAACCTAATTGTCTGAAATACTAGATAAGTTCGCATCACAATATCAATGAACCCTAAATTTAGTGGGCCAGGGCTTCAATAGTGTTGGGTTGTTCAGCATAGAGCCACTCAAGAAGACACTACTGACCAATTGCAGCTGAATCCTCAACAAAAGAGCTAACTTTTATCATATTTTCCTAATCGAAATATCATGCACAAAAAATCCTTTACATTGCAAAAATAGCACAATATGTCGGTTCTATTCAATAAATTGGTACTACACTTTTTAGCATCAAAGCATAAACAACTTCATTCTTGCAACTGATGACGTAATTCCAGTCACTAAAAATGATTTTGCCTTCAATACACCAATACATAACTTTCAGATATAACAAAATAATTTATCGTAACATGCTCAAACCACAAAAGACATTTATGTGCTCCTTTTACAAGGTTTTCGATATATATATATATATATATGAACATCTGTAATAATACCTATTTAAGTAGTAATACTGAACGAGAAAACATTATCAACCACCAATCCTTTGAGTTAGACCCTCATGTCCAAATTTTATACTTCCACATAACGTGAAACCTTTATAGCAAGTTACATCAAAATGCCGATCCAAGAGAATACTCATTTCTCCCAGAGATAATGGAACACAATACTTTCCCAAAAATGAATGAGCAACTGGCTACATCTATTGAAGAATTATTTAAAAAGACAAGATATAATAGCTTATTTTCTCACTGTTAAGAACACAATAACTTAAATCTGCAATAAAACCCCAGCACCAAATTGCTAAACCTAGTATGTATGGCATTCCGCAGACCAGTACAATGGCAATCTTATGTCTTGATAAGCCAATTGTCACCCAAGTGTATGTGAAGAAGAAGAGTAAGGACCAGGGAAGGGCCAGGGCAATTAGGAGTAAGGCAGAATAAGTTTGTTATGAGAGGAGGTGTACGTGGCTGAGTGTCATGATGAGAGAGAGAGAGAGGGAGTATATAAGCAGGCTGTACATTCCTTGGACAGTAGGCAGTCTTTTGAGTGAATTGTTGTGGGAGGCGTCTAGCTCCTCGAATAGCTAGATTCTATCTGTTATTTTAATTTTCTGTAATTTTCCTTTTCTTTGAGAGTGTCATTAGTTCATGTGAGATTGGATTGTTCTTCATTTCATCCTTAATACAACGTTCTCGACTTTATTATTTCACTGAGTGTGAAATTTACACTGTTAAATTAGAGTATTTGAGTTTCCTATCATGTCTCCATCATAGTTTGATGACATATTAAAAGTACTTCAAATTAAGTACTTCTTTGCAGAATTAACTTCTTCAGCAATCACTTTTAAAAAGTAGAATCAGAGAAATAACTTTTAAGAGACGGATAGAGAGATATGTTTCTTACTTGCAACTGAACACGAATGAACTCCAGCTTTGATTCCTGAAAAAATTTAAATCAGTGAGCCAATACTGCTAAAGAACTTAGCATTATAATTGCATACTCGAGAACACAGATTTGTAACAAAACAGTACTTGGTCCTGAAGTGCCTCTTTAAGCTGGGAAACCAAGGCAGCTCTTGATGTTTCAGCACTTTCAAGCTGTCCAACGCATTGTTGAAGGATATTTTCCTGTTCTTGTAGCTGATCAACCACTGCAGACCCATGCTGATTTCCTGATTAAAAAAAAGAGTATATACATATAATAAACAAAAATACAAGAATTTGAAAAAACTTTTTTATTCCTTAAAAAGGTAATTTAACTCCAGAGAAATACAAAGTAATTATACATAGAGCTATAAGAAAAGAGACAATTTGTGCATAACATGTAACTCAACTCAGTAATTAAAAATTGTGAAAAACAAAAAAGAGATAAAGATCCTAACTTTGACCAATTTAAATCATTGGATCTAGAGTGCATCCAGTTAGGTCCAGCTCACTATTAGTATATACTGTGTAACTAGTCAATAACATCATTGGCTCACTCTAAAAAGTTCACTAGTATGACTTACAAATAGCTGGTGAGTACTGCTATAACCTGGCAAGAGAAAGTCCTCTCTTAAATAGGAGCCTAAGATACTAGCTCCTAAGATACTAGCTCATGAATACAAGCTTTTTCAACTCTTTCTAACACAGTGGTAACAAAGAACTGCAGCGAGGGAAAGAGAAGGAAAAGGAAGAGAGTGAAAGCTTTTCTTGCTGGTAACAAATTATATAAGACTCTTAACCATGGCTATACAGAGTTTCTCTCCAAAGGGAACATGTACAACCATTCAGAGCCATCTTTTTCTTTTTTCTTTAAGAATCTAAAACAATATCATTGCTTTAAAATATTACAAGAGTGTGAACAAGATGTTCACAAAAGTTAAGATCCACTGAATGGATCACAAAAGATAGATACAGTATAAGCTGATCAACTCAAGCAAAAGCTAGACAACTCAAAAATCAATGCCAAATGGCACAAAAGTAACTTTAAACTCATCCCCAATCTTAAGTGAATAAAGAAAAAGGACATATCTTGAAAAGTTTTAGTGACTGAAACCCAAAGAGAAGCAAACAGACAAACTTTGTCCCACAAACTAAGAATATCTTCCTCACATCTATCTTCGAAAATTCTTATTGTTACTTTCTAGCCAAATCACACAAAAGTAGCTAAAATAGCACAACTCCTCAAGATTTTGGCCTTATCACCTCTACCAAAACCAAAATTTTATTCTGAAAGAAAGTCACCACAAGAGGCTAGAATAGCCCACTTCATCTTTACTGCTTGGAAAAGTTTGTACCATAATCTTAAAGAGACTACAAATGTAAGAAGAGATCATTGTAGTTTCCATGTTACCTTTGCACAAGACAAAACAAGAAGCGGAGAGATACCAGTTTGGAAACCTTCTTAGAATAACATCACCAATATTGATTTTACAAGGCACTTTGACTTCCCAGATCATGCAGGCTGTTTGAAAAAAGCCTAACAAAGTGATCATCAATTAACCAACTGAAGAAAGGATGATGGACCCTATGTTTCGAAATGGTATAAGCGCAGGGCCAAGGCAGGGACAAAAGGGTAATTGCTCGAGGACAAGTGTCTATCTAGGTTATTAGGATTTTAGTGTCAAAATAAAAGGGACAAGGGACATGTATTGAGGACATACTGAATTTGTGTTGTGTCGAATGACTGGGGAGGTGCTAGTCCTCGAAGACCAGCTTGGCGTTACTGTTTTATTCCTTGAATGTTATAGTCTATTGTTCTTGTTCATTTGCTCGTTTCCAAGAATGATATTATCCATAGTTCTTATAAACCAATCTGATTTTATCCATTTCTTTTGCTAATTCATTTTGTTGTTGAGAGAGTGGCTTTATTGTCCTGTGTTGGTTGTGTGGATTGCGTTTGTGCGTGAGACTGAGGGCAGGGGTTCATCAACTGGTATCAAAGCATTATCGGCTTCTGGGCATGATGAATACAAGAATGGAAGGCAGAATGGATACTGTTGAGAAAGGCATGACAGTGGTTCAAAGAGATATTACCAGGCTGACAGAGAACGTTACCTCTATAAAGGAGATGCTTGTTGAGATGCAAAATTGGATGAGGCGAAAAGATGAGGAAGAGGAGAACCGCCGGCGTAGTGAAGTCAAGGAAGAGGGGAATCACTCTGGAACAGGGAATCCACGTGGCAGAGAGAGTCGAGCAAAGGATGAGGCACATGGAAACGGTGAAAATGGAGGAAACAGTCACGGTAAGGGAGGTAATCGCAAAGAGTGGGGTGGCCGGAAACTTGAACTACCGCTCTTTTCCTACCTTATGGGTGGATCTTTAAGGTAGAAAGATACTTTGCCATAAATCAGATCTATGAGGAAAGTAAGGTGCAGTCGACAAGTTTGTGTATGGAGGGGAGGCCCTTCACTTGTACCAGTGGATAGAATCAAGAGCGACGGCGATGTCTTGGCCGACGTTCAAGGTGACGCTGTTTCAAAGGTTTAGTGGCACACAAGAAGTTAGCCCACTGGAACTACTAATGTCGACAAGGCAAACTGGCACGGTGATAGATTTCAAACGAAGATTTGACGAAATAGCTACGTTGACAATAGGCAAAAGAGAAGATGTGCTGACGACGACATTTTTGAACGGGTTAAGACCTGAGATACGGGCTAAGATTAAACTCTAGCAACCCGATTTGCTAAATCAACCCAATTCCTTGGGCCAAGTCACATTGTTGGCCCAGAGAGTTGAGGAGAGGAACTTGGCTTTGGAGGAAGCTCGAATGGGTATGGGCCAGCCATGGAAAATTGGGGGCAATTTTAATGGGCCATGCAATATCTCCCATTACACTAATGTGTCCAGGCCCAATACTTGCTCAAACTCAAAGGCTGAAATGCAATCTAACTCGCCCAAAACTAATACCCAACTTCATAGCCCTACGCAAATTCAAAGCCAAATGCGAAGAAATTTCTCTCATATTCACTTCAGTTCTAGTTCAACATCGAAGATTAACGGCAAGGGCATTCCGATTAGGCTTGAATTTCCGTTCAAGAGACTAACAGAAGCCGAGATTCAGAAAAAGAGGGAGAAAGAGCTTTGTTATCGCTACGATGGGAAATACTCCCCTAGGCATCTGTGCAGCGAAAGACAATTTCACGTTTTGTTAGTTGGGGAGGATGAACCCATAGACGATGAAGAGGAGAGAGAGGAAGTATTAGCTGTTGAAGAAGAACCCAAGCAGTTTCAAGTACTAATAGTGGAAGAGAGAAAAGCCAAGGTCAATGATACAGAGGCAGGGGAGATTCAATTTGAGGAAGAGGTACCAAGAGATGTCGAGTTCGCACGTCGAACCAGAACAAGCCTTGCTCAAAAGACACTTGCTCAATGGAAGCTATGAGATTTTGGTAAAATGGAAGGGCCTGCCCACTTGTGATAACACCTGGGAATCTTAATAAACCATCTGCCAACAATTTTCGTCCTTCCACCTTGAGGACAAGGTGGCACTCCTTTGGGAGGGTAATGATGGACCCTATGTTTCGAAATGGTATAAGCGCAAGGCCAAGGTAGGGACAAAAGGGTAATTGCTCGAGGACAGGTGTCTGTCTAGGTTGTTAGGATTTCAGTGTCAAAATAAAAGGGACAAGTGACATGTATTAAGGACAGAATGAATTTGTGTTGTGACGAATAACTAGAGAGGTGCTGGCCCTCGAAGACCAGCTTTGCATTACTGTTTTATTCCTTAAATGTTATAGTCTATTGTTCTTGTTCATTTGCTTGTTACCATGAATGATTTTATCCATAGTTCTTATAAACCAATCTGACTTTATCAATTTCTTTTGCTAATTCATTATGTTGTTGAGAGAGTGGCTTTACTGTGTTTGTGTTGGTTGTGTGGATTGTGTTTGTGTGTGAGACTGAGGGCAGGGGTTCATCAAAGGATTTGCATGAAATGGCCCAGAAGAATGGAGCTTCCAAAACTCTCTATCCACCATAGCTAAAAGGCCTGAGGGTTCATGGTTATCTCTATTGTTCAAATTTCTCAAAAAGTTGAAGTTCCAAAACCTACCCAAGGAAGGAGAAAGAGAGACTACCATTCTGTAATGATATTGTTCACTTCTCCAAATCCCTCCACAAAAGGAATCATTTAACAAATTTTCAATTCTATTTGATACCTAGTACAAAATTTTGAAGACAGGAAATGAAAGGGTAAAATAGATTATACTGATTTATTAAAAAAGAAATATCAAAAACAATGGGCTGGTTTGTTTAAATTTTTTACACTATTCTATTGACTATCTTATTTCAACAACTATCAAAACATATTTTTCCACAAATATTACTATTCAAATCTTATCAATCTCAGTACGTGTTTTTTCACAAATATTATTTAAATACTATCCAAATCCAATCATATTTCAACAAATATCAATACACATTTTTCCACAAATATTATCTAAATACTATTCAAATACTACACACCCACTATTTACCAAATACTATTAAAAATGTTATTCACAATACTACTAAATATTTAAACAAACCCAACCTATGAAATTGTAGTAATAAAAAGTGTTATAAAAGGTGAAAATGCAGTCACTAAAAAAGACAAGCTTGAGAAAACTAAAAAAATAAGAAGCTATACACCGATAGAGAAGAAGACACCCATTCTTCATGTAATAGAGTTCTGTTTTTAGCTTCCCTTTGAAAAACCATGACAAAAAGTAAAAAATATTCATTGATTTAGTCTTAGGTCACCTCTTTGGGATAAGAAAACTTTTTCTCGCCCAACGATAGGGGTGGCAGTTCATGCTAAGTAGTCAAGTTTGGCTTCTCAAAAAGTGAGAATATAATTAGGCTTAGGTCTAATAAAACGAAGATACATTTAATTGATCGAGGTCGACCAAGAGCACAAACCACTCTTAATCAATCAAGTCCACCCTTTAATAAGTCTGTCAAGTCAAATAAATGACACAACAAAACTAATGTAACTCAATTTAATAAATAGATCATGTCAATCAAATAACACACAACTCATTTAACCTCTCCAACCAACTTAAACCAATTTAAAGAAATTTAACCCAATTGATTATATTTAAAGAAATTAATATATTTACACAAATTAAACCCATTTTAACAAAATCAATAGTAAAATTAAGAACAAAAAAATTTCTACAATAATTATAAAAGTACCTAATAAATAATCAACCACCCATGAGCAATTAAAATAGCATATAAACATGTAATAATTATATGGTTAAAGAGCTAAGTAGATTAATAGATATAGCAGTTGAAGCAAGAATGGTTAATGGCATTATGGTGGGAAAGGATAAAATAAAGGTAAACTATATCAAATTCTTTGATGACACAAATTCTTTGATGACACCTTATTATCTTCATCAAATAGAAATAAAAAATAACTAAGCTCCTATTGAGTTTTAGCATTTCTTTAGGTGTCACAGTGAACTTGTCAAAGAGCACCACAATAGGGATCAACAGTTCAAGTGATATGGGCAAACATCTAGCACCTTAAGAAAGTGATTTTATCAGTCAAAATCTCAAATCCTTCTGCAACAAACCATTGCCACCTACCAGTTGTGCAGTATGAAGCAAAAAAAAAAAATATTATTTCAGGAAAGGTAAACCCAAAACTTTGGCTCTATCCCATAAAAGTTAAATTTCTTCCCTCTAGGATCTTCAAAAGTTATTTGATATAACTTCATCATAATTTTTTTTGCATATTCTCAACTCTAGGTTTTACTGTTCTCCCATGTAGATCCAAGGTTTTCACCAGATGTCCTCCAAAGATTTCTTGAAACCACATGCACATTTAACAAAAGCACATAAAATAGTCAAAAAGTTCCAATTTTCCTCATGCATTCTAAATTATCTCCCTGGTTTAAGGGGAAGCGATCATTACATGCATCCTAATTCTCCTAAAATAACTATTTACTCAACCTAGCATAGTGCCTAGAGAAACAGAAGTTAGATCCTTACTTTAGAAAGCTAACCAACCACGAGAGCACAAAATACCAAAGCTCTGAGATATAGCCTTCTTTTACTATTTATACTGATGACTTACTATGTCAATATTACTACTGAAAATAAACTGTCAAATCTTTGAAACATCTCTCCAACTTAATCAAAAAAATATTTAATTCTTTCTTCTCCAATAACTGCAATAATTATCAATATAACCAATGCGGCAATTGGCAGGTACAAAGTTTAAAAGTACCACATGCATCTAACACAGCCTTGTACCTTTCTCACCCCTATATTTGCATCATCATATGTTGATCAAGTGTCAACTAGTGTTATCTCAGCACAGATTATGGATCTTATTTTGGGTTATGCCATATACACCCCTGTAACATCAGATACTGACAAGTTACCCCGATTAATTTCAGAAACCACTTTCAAGACCCCCTCCCGTGAATTTTGGGCATGGCATCATAAAATCTGAGCCAGTAAATCATAAAAGTAGAGACCTAGCAAGTAGGAAGCATGAAAACCCATAGCGAAACTTATACCTAGAGCTGGAGAGTTTTCAACATCTTCCCTAAGTTTTCCCACATGGTGTGCAGCAGCGTTACACTTGTTTAAAGCAGCTTCTTCATTAAGACTTTCATCGAGTACAGACTGAAATGCAGTAATTACTTTTTCTGGCAGAGCTCCAACAGCCAATTTCTGAAGTTAAGATGACCATAAAAAATACATATACCAAATCAGATACATAAAAATCAACAGACAGAAAATAAAATAAAAATGATCAAATGAAATTGAAACAAACAGAACAAAATACTGCCACATGATTGATAAATGCTTACAATTCTTAATGAATTAGCATCCCTCTTCACTATCTTGATTGGATTTGAGCTCTTTCCATTGCTCACAGAAATAGGACGAGGATTCTTACTGAGCAATTCATCTTTAAGATTCTGCCCTCGAGAACCAAAAACTTTCCTTTCTTCCCATATGTCAACCTATCAAAACGAATAAAGAGGATGCTTGTTCATAAAGTAATAAGATGGGACAACTAATATCTAGAGCTATACAGATATAGATAGATGGCAAATAATAAATTATTCCATTCTATGTTATAAATATTCACCAAATCTTCTTGTTGGAGCCACCTATTGGGGCCAAGAGAATTATGTAATGCAATTAGAGAAGTTAATTTAAAGGAAGAGTAGAACTTAAAGTGTTTACGGTAAAAATGAACGATCCATGGTTTTTTTTACCCAAACTCAACATCAAGTGACACTTAACACTACAAGCATGATTACACAAGTTTGGGTCACAATAATTCTCCTCTGATCATATAAGTAAATTCTCTAATAGTAATTATTCTTTCATTGCATTAAGGAGAAAATGAATATAGATACAGATTCAAGATATGGTGACTTAATTATTTAATAGTATTTATGAGTCATTCATTTTTTCTAATCCAAGGTGTCAAGAGAGAGATTTAAAGTAATTACTTGTATCACCAACTCAGCATCTCCCAACACCACTAGATTTGAGATGATAAAAGGCCTAAAATAGTTTCAAAAAATTAAGATACATATATACACACCCCCCATGAAGATTTTGCTTTGTAATCACATTATCTTTCTACTCCTAGTGCCAAGAAAGAATATCTACAACATAACAAAGCATAGCTGCACTTGATAAAATTAGTTTAAAGTCATCAAATAATATATAGAGTTAAGCGATATCATCATTAACATCCAAAAGTATGTGTTTATGTGTATTTATTTGTGTTATCCTACACATTCAAAATTTGGTTTGTAATCATATCATCATCCTACTCCTAATGCCATGAAAGACTATCCGCTATCACAACAAGATATAGCTACATTCACTAGCACTAGTTTAAAGTGGTTAAACAACATATTGTGCATGGCAACATCATCATTATCAATCAGAGGAAGACTAACAAATTCATTGATAAAACAAACCTTAGCAATACACAAATGGTGAAGTTTAGGAGAACAACGTGTGTACCAAACATAATTCCAACAAGGATCTTTCCAGAATATAATCCTTTCACCATTAACAAGATCTGGATTGATATATAGGATGAGGTCATGACATTCTCGGTATTTGGTAATAGCCTTTAAGCAACTAAGGAAGTCACCCTAGACAATGAAGAATCCCAAATGTTTTCGTTCAATCCATATATGCATTTAATTATACATAAAAAAAATTATTTGAAAGGGAGTAAAATCCTAAGTCATTTTCTCAATTTATCATTAAAAATAAATAAATAAATAAAAAATACCTTTCACTAATCAACAAAAAAAAAATTTGAACTAATTAACCAACCAAGCAGAGAAACATTTAAATAAGAAAAGCTTCCTCAAGATAGTTTTCTCTCTCTCATCAGAATGAAAAAAAAAAACATACTGGAACCACAAAAGACCACACTCTTTCATAGTCGCTGAATTCATACAACATACTCCAAAAATTCTAAGTTGCATAATCTCTGGCCTCTAGTCATACAGAATTCTAGTGAACTTAAGATCTCAACCCCAATTAAAAGAAGAGGACAACACAGTGTTAACAATAGGAAGGTTGTTCCCAATTTTAGACCTATATATCCTTTAAAAAAAAGCTGGAAAAAGCTGCATCACCAATCAAACTACCTAAAAATCTAATTCTCTCTCTTCCACCAACAATATATTTCCCATGCCACAGGAATCTGTCCTGGGTGATAAAGTTCACTAGAATAAAAGAGGTTTAGATTCCAGTAAATAATCTTTAAGAAGTTAATAAGCTAGGATTCATCCTCCAAATGGAAAAATATGGTGTAATCAAAAACCAACAAGATGAGAGATTACAGCTCTACGATTATGAATTGCAGCACTGCACTAAATTAGTCTCTTTATCCACACCAGCCAACTACGAACATCCACAACCAAAGTTATAAGGAAAGGAGAAAGCAGACCCCCTGTCGTAACCCCTTAGAAGCTTCAAATTTCCCTCTCGGCTTTCCATGTAAGAAAATATATATGTTGACATTATACAACCTATGATCCGCTTCTCCAGTTGGGCCAAATCTTGACTCCCATGAGAAAACCCAATTACCATCAATCCACATAATCATAGGCTTTCTCAAAGTCAATCCTGAATACAAATTCCTCCTTACTTCATGTACTCCTGCAACATCTGAATAGCAACTGGATTAAAAACATAGTTACCCTTCAGTAAGGATCATTGGGTTGCTAAGATTGAATCCCCCACAACCTCTTTCATCGTTGCAGCCAAGACTTTAGCTAAAACCTTTAAAGGCTAATGGCAAGTCTTAAGAGTCTAGAATCATTGATCTCAAAAAATAAGACATAAGGCATCAAACAAATGAAATCAGCATAATTTTCAGAGTTCAAAATAACATTATGAAAGAATTCACAACACTCCATCAGATCCTTCTTAATTACCCAACAACGTTGATGAACAGCCAGGGTAAAGCCATCTAGTCCCAATGATTTATCTTTCAAACAATCCGTTAAGACACAATCTATCTATTAATAAATATAAGATAGAATCAGATACAAGAAAAGATCTGGCTGACCAAAAGTAATATCATTCATCTATCAAATAACTTTTCTCCATACAAATTAACAGACAGATATTAGCTAATTCCAAATATATCATCTATAATCCAATCTGGCATGTAAACAACTAATAGAGAAATGACTGCATTTATGAGAAGAAATCAAAAATAAAAAAATAAAAAAACCCTACCAGTCTCGTCACTGCTTTTTTTCCATATTCATCACCATTATCATAAACATGCTTGAGAGCAACAGGAAGAACTTTCCAAAATTCATTTACAAACTCACTGCCCTTTCTCCTACTATTTTGCAGAATATCATTAGCTAAATATAGGAAAGAAACACGCTGCTCTTTCTGGGAAGAGTTGAACAGTTTATCCCACGTTTCAACAATCTGTTTTGCCTTCTTCCGGTGAGTAATACACCATCGAGACAATGCTGAGCATTGTTAAAGAAATACATAACATACAAAACAAATCAAATACATGGGTAAAGAAAAACTCAAATGCGAAGACAGAAACCACATAAAACTGGAAGCATGAGGATGAAAATTACTATTTTGTCAAGTGTTCCTAAAAAAATTAACTTAATGCAAAATTACCAAAACAGAAATTTGCTAAAAACTTGTCCATTCTACTCATAAATTATTTCATCAATACTCAAGATGAATTGCTATGACCATGATGAAGATAAATATTGTGCAACAATGTGAAGAAAATAGAGCTACATTTCCACCAAAAGACCAGTTCTAGAGGCATATGAATTCATCAATAATTATCTTAGCTAAAGGTTTCAAACAATTAGTCATCAAGTGCAAGGAGTACAGATCTTAATGCATATTTAAATACTAAATTCAGATAGAAGTAAGGCCAATTAAATAGAAAAAAAAAAAACTGATGAGGAGATACAACATAAACAAGGACATATAATTGAAATATTAGACAAGTGACGACCAAAGAAATGTACATCTATCAAGAGTCATGATCCAATGTTATTAGCAAATTGAGATTTGCATACTACTCTCATCTTTCAAAACTTTTACAATGCGGTTTGCTATAGTTACATGTGCCACAAAGAAAACCACAATATAACTCAATTTATTACACATCAAATACTTTTTATTAGATGGCATTAAAAGGTCAAGAAAATACCTAGCACTAAAGATTTTTCAACTAAAAATATAACATAAGGATACATTCAATGCTTTGTTGTGAATTGTTAAGTTTAGATAACTTCTCGGCCAATATCACTCCATCAAAAGCCTCACTGCTCATCCTGATGTTCAATAGGTTTTGCTATATCCTGCAGTAATTTCTGTAAGCTCAATAATCAAACAAAGATTGAAAATGAAGAATTAATAGTTATAATTTTACGTAATAAATCTTAACGTGTGAAAAACAAGACAAGGCAGAAACAAAATCAGGTAAAGTCGTCTATGACGTATAAGAAATTAGTCCAAATAGGCAAAGGAGCCAGCAATTTGTTCCACACTTCAATGAGGAGCCAGCAATTTGTTTCAGTGGGGGAATATTAAAAGAAAAAATTGAGATATTAAAAAATTAAAGATCATAAGTATGAAAAACTGACCATAAAATTAAAAACTCGAGGCCCCAATTAATACTTCTATTTTGAATAGATGAAGAATTTAATCATTAGAGAGAAAAATATACTTCTGAAATTATAAAATATAGTGGTTGTTTTATTTATAAACTATTGATTTATTGATAAACTCTATATTCCATCATAAGAGAGAAAAGAAAAATCGAAGCTTAAAATATATAGGAGGTTGACGAAAAAGAATTAAACATGGAAAAATTGGTGGCACAAAGACTTAACTACTTTCAAAGTACAAAATTGAAGGAATTAATTGAATTTTCCAAAGGCAGTGGAGGCAAGAGCCCCCACTCAGCCATTAGTGGCTCCATCCCCGCACTCAGACATGAGGGAACATAAGGGAATATTATGTCTTCAAACTAGAAGCATTTGTTACAACAATGAATAGTCATCTAAGTCTTCACGTACTTCGGATTTCCACTTCAGTTATAAAAGCTATAATTTTGTTTCGCTGTCAAGAAATCCCTAAAACCCAAAAAACTGAACTGGTCTTGTTTGTATAATTTCAGAAGGTTTTTCTATCTATTTCACCATTCAATTTCATCTAACATTACACCAAAGGTAAGTGCTTATTCAAAAAGAAAGAAAACTATTTTCTTAATTTCACACCTCACGGTTCGACAGCCGACGTCAAGAAGCCAACCACTTCACGGTGAAGAAGCGATTCGACGGCCAGCTTGGACGATAGCCGGCGATCACGACTTAAACGACAACTTCATGGCTTCCAATGGCAGCACAAAGAAGACAATCAGCAAGAAAATTTTGCGATTCTACGGCCGGAAGAGATAATTCGTTGACGTCAAGCTTTAAAATTCGAGAAAAATCTCTGTAAAATCGGTTGAGTTCAATGATTTGCGATTTAAGGGTTCCAACGCCCTTTCTTTTTATCTGGGAACAAAACCACCTGCTTTCGACACTTTAAAACGACGCTGTTTAACGATATCTTGTTCTAATATAATGCCAAATACTCCTTAAACCCATAAGGATTATATTTTAAATCAAAACTACCATAAATAAATCTTTTAACTCCCCAATACTTATCATTACTACCATATTTAACCCTTTAATTTTTAAAATAAATTGGCATATAACCTTAAATAATCACAATGTTATGGGTAAAATTAGGCAATGCACGTCCGAAAAGATGTGGCCATGTGTCTTAGATGAAGGTCTCACCGTCAAAATGATTATCGCTTATAAATAAGAGTTTGATCAACAAAGGGAGAAGTGGAGTCGAAATCAGTAAAATGAGAAGAAGAAAAATCTCGTTGCCCAAGAACTAGTCGCCCAAGGACTCATTAACCATTGTTGGTTCTCCTTTTCACTCAAAAGGGGAAAATAAGTGTATAATAGTTGTAAAGTATGATTTCGCAATAACTTTACACCAATGAGTCGACTACACATGGCTTTACCTCAAGGGTTTTCATCTTGGGGACCATTCACCCTCCACCGATCCATAAATAGTGTCTCAATTTGTGATCCATGTAACTTTCAATATACTATTCATTGTTATTTCTCTCTCTTCAATTAGTTATTGAGAACTTTTCTTTAGACTTTCTGGTACACTGGATTCTGACTTGAATGTCGGAAGGTCTAAGCCGATGAACCACGTCGTTGCCTCCATTTGATCGTGACTTGTTTTGTAGAGGATGGAGAGGGCCACTCATTGGATTTAGCTTAACTTGAATTAACATTGGACTTGATTGGACTTAGACCATTAATTAGGAACCTAAACTCGAACAAGGATTGAATCAAGGACATTTCACCACTGATTGATCAACTAAGCACTCAAAGTCATCGATCAAGCAAGATCCAGACCTGAAGGCACAGATTTAGATGCCCCAACATCTGGGTCTAGAGCTAGATCACTAGTTGGCGTTCGCCCAAAAATGACCATCAACAGTTGACGTCGTTCGTGGAAATAACAACCACAACCAAATGTTGTTCCTACCCAAGTGAAATATGAGTTTGTATGACTTTGAACACGAATTTGAGATGGAAGATGTCATTGAAGTGTAAAAAGAAGAGTAACCACCACAAGTCCCTAAGGTTTGCCCTCGCCGTAACAATCACCACGGTGGAAGAAAAGACTTTGTAGCACGTACACAAGAAGGACCACCCAAAGAAACACAAAAGACTCATATCACAACTCTTAAGACTAAATTCAAAACCTTAGCAAATACGTTGAACCAATTCATTGTTGGACAAGGGGGAGGCATCGCCACCCAGGTGAAACTACTAGGAACAAGGCCAACAATGAGTCTAAGTCTGATGACCAACAAAACGCTAGGACCTTTCACATTATAACACCTCAAAAGGGAAGAAAGCCACGTCGTCGTCGCTTGAGGCTTCTTATCGCCTTGAACCAAGTGACTTAAGGCATTCCCTTCGAGCAAGAAGAAATCGAACCATGAATGGAGAGGATAATGGAGGACATCGAGAGCAAAAGAGAGGAGAACGTGAACACAAGGACAATCGTCAAGAACGAGAGAGGGATGACGATCGAACAGGTATGGAGAGAAATGATGGATGAAGGGTAGGGAGAGAAATGATTATCGAAGAGGTAGGAAAAGAAATGATGGTGGAAGAGATCGGGAAAGAAATGATGATTGAAGTAGTAGAAGTCCTAAACACCATAACTCTACCTTTAAATAAACATGAGAGGTCGACAAGAGTGCCCTTAAAGTGGATCACCTTACACAAGAGGCCAAAGTGCACGACCTCACCTTTTTGAGGAAGAAGTAAAGAGTCATGACAATCAGAGGGAGATAGGATGATGCAACAACGAATTTGTCATCTCGAAGAGGTGTTAGAAAAACGTGTACAAGGAAGGGGGAGTGTGTTAGGAATTGACTTGATCAAATGCAGCGGAAGATATATGGTAAAACAAAATAAAAACAATTTCATCCCACGAATCCGGATATAAGATTATATAATTTCATGTTATATAAATCAGAATCAACTAAATCCATACAAGGATTTAATAGAACTTACCAACGTAGACGGTTCCACCAAGCTTTAATTTTGAAAATTCTCAAACCAATCAAAGGATAGGATTCAGCGAATGCAGTCCACACAAAGACAAGAGGAATCACCAATACCCAATTTGCTAGATTGAAATATTGGCTTCAAGGTATGAAAATGTGGCTGGAATTTTCAGAGAAATTTCTCTCTTTTCTTTTTGGTAAAAACGTGTGGGAGGCTAGGGTTGTAGTATTCTTTAAATTTTTCATTTAAGTGTCTTTTTATAGTACACTTAAATAAACCCTATTCTATATTGGAATATGATTAATCATATTCCTAAATGGAATAGTACATATATTTTATTATTAATTATATCTACTAATATTAATATTAATATTAATATTACTATTAATTTGTAATAATTAATATACATAATTTGTTAAATTAAATTCCAATATAAAATTGGACACAAACAACAACCTTAGCAAATTTAATTGCACAGCAAAATTACCAAATTACCCTTCCATCTGAAAAGACAAAATTGCCCCTTAATTCTTATAAACCTTAAATTGTCTCTTTACGTGTGTGACCCATAGCTTATTATCATATTGGCAGTGAGCAGTATCGCGATTAACGTCAATTAATCGTCTCACTACACACAAACCAAGATTGACCCCTAGCAAGGCATCATGGCCACCCAATAGATAATGATTCAGTGAAACAACTACCTATCAACGGTATGGTTATGTGCAATTCAATCTCTTCATCATTCGTTATCTCATCAAGGCTGAGGTATAGAAATATTGTCAACCTCATATATGAAGGTTGTACTATAAAGATTAACATGTATTTGAAACAAAAATGACATGGGTTTGATTGAATCTTAGGGTTTAAG
>WYDK02000017.1:5928596-5939432 GCA_009867345.2 Toxicodendron radicans
TATATTTTGTTGTATATTTTCCTTATATATATATATTCATATGAGATATTTTCATGAGTTTTACATATACTAATTAGAAAGAATAGAATGCATTACAATGCAAAGCCTTAAAGTTATAGTTACCAAGAGACAATTCAACAAGGGTCCAATCAATAATAGGTTTTGGTCTAGACACTTCATTTTAAACAATAACAAAGGTTGTCCAACCATTCACAATAGAGACCCAAACTTTTTCATCAATAGACCTTAAAAAAACACGCATTCTAGGTCTCCAAGTATGGTAATTAGGACCCTCTAACAGAGGTGGCCTATTAGAAGACGCACATTCACTAAAGAAATTCATGACAACAAACACGGTAGTTGTTAGCACAGAGAACAGATGTGCACACACAGGCGAACATCAGACCAAAAACAGAAACATGCGTCAATAGACTAGATTTCGTCCAAACAAAGAAGCAATCAGATGCACACGAAAGCAAGCAAAATGGGTGAGGATCTACTGAAAGAACTTATCCGAACAAGCTCTGATACCACTTGTTAGAGTCAGTGAACTCTAGTTGATGTTAGGATACCTATTTTTAAGTGCAGCGGAAGTGATTTACTAAGTTGATTAATCAATGTCAAGTTTAGCAACAAATCAACACACATGAGCGGTAAATGTAACACACAAAAACATGTACATGGTTCGGCTAAAACCATTATTAGCATACATACATGGGACCTTGTCCAGAGAAGCAAATCCACTATGTAACAAATATTACAAGATATAACTCAAAGTTTATTCTAGTTTCAGCAAAGAGAACTTTATGTTCTAGTTACACTAAACACCACCCTTTGAATCTCTAATGTCTTGTCACTCCAAGGTCTCTACAACTGTGGTTCACACCCAAGGACACTTGAGCTCTGCACAAGCTTCTGTCTTCGAATCCACGCTTCAGCTTCTCAGCAATGGAACCAAGTTCTAGCCGCCATTCACAAATAACAAAAGATAATGTAAGTTTGGCACAAAAACATAAGGGAACCTTTAGGGAAAATACCCACAAAAACGTTCAGAGAACTAATGGAAATATTTGCAAAAAAGTTCAAATGAAAAGATGCAAGAAGAAGATATTATAAAGAAGTTTTCTTGCTCAATAATTTGTGCCAAGTCAACAGACCAAGGCTGACATGGTTTGCCCAAAAAAGGAAATATTTCAAAAATATATTTGGAACCACAACCAAAAACAGGAAAATCAGATTTTCCTTGGACCATTTCTGCATAATGAGACACCTGTAGGTGGTCCAAATGAAAACTTTAATATTACAAATAAAAGTCCTAACAGATTAAAGAAAGAATGCAATATTCATAAGAAATCAATTAGACGTGCGATGTGAGCACAGAGTCACAGAGTGCTCACAATTACGATTAGAAACGATTTAAGAACATGTCTGATGCAAGTGTGCAAGCAATATTCATTGTGCACACAACCGAAATAAACTAGCCAAAAACATAAGTCTGGCAAACTTGTGCACACACAACCTGTTGTGAGCACATGCATCATAAGTTTGACAAAAATATTCAATAGTTGCGAAACTTGCATGTATCCCATGTCAAGCTCGGCTAAGTTCACGAGCCGCTAGAGCTAAGTATTGGGGAGCTCAAGCTTAGGCTCGACTCAAGCCGAGCCAAAGTTACTCGAGAGCGGCTTGGCTCGTCTAACAACCTTAGCGACAGTTCGAGTAATTTGATCAAGACTGGTTTTCACCATAACCGAAAATCGCACCAAGGAATGTTTAGAAAGCAAGAAAATAGAATGAAAATCGCAAAATTCTGAAAAATGATAGAAGGTCTATTTATAAAGCAACGTCAGAGTACACCCAAGTTGTCAAATCAATCGCATGTCGAGAGTGTAGCAATTGTGCAAAGCCCACCACACATCAGCATTACAAAGCTCAAGCGTTGAAGCAGTAGTTATAACGGGGCGACATGGCAAGGACAAGTGGCTAAATGTACTCCCCCAATCGCTTTAGTTACCATAACTGCCAGCCACGTGTTTAGCCACTCAAGTGCCAAACTAGAAATTTTGAATTCAAAATTCGCACAACCCAAATTTGTAGCACGAGGATTAGGACTTAGAGGAGACACAACGTTGGACTTTTGAAACCTTACGAGACTCAAAGAACTCCAACAGTAGCGATGGTTCATAGAGACAACTACGTGACTCTACAAGAGGCCTTTTTAGTGCCCGAATTTCCTAAGGGGTAAAATGTTAATGTCTCTATTAGATATTACTTGCACCCTAAGAAAACAACCTAATAGATATTCTCTTAAATATAAGTAGAATGAAGATTAATGAAGAATCTATGATGATTAAGGACGTTGATAGGAACTATATCCTAAGTTTTCGTAAAATTCCACATTTCCATATCCTACCCAATCTCCTAATCCACCAAGTGAAGTATGCTCCTAAAACTCTCTCTACTTCACTATAAAAAGAGACTAGTGGCATGGAATAATATTGAATAATTCATACAAAAAAGTCTCATACTAGAGCATTTTGAGCATTCCGAGGATTCCAATTGAAACCTAATCGTAGCCTATGTTAGCCTCTCATCCCTTTTCTAACCTTGCGATCCCACAAGAACTCTATTATTTCTTGCATGGAACAATGCTACAATTGAAGATAACTCTACACTAATCCAAGGGCAAAACATGGTCTGAAGGGCAAGACAATCAATTCGTGTTTTGAGCAAATTTTGGAATTAACATGTGTAATAAGCTTCTTATGATGTATGCCATGAATTGAATGAAAGACAGAAGTGTGCCAACTGTAAGGAATTATAGTAAATTGTAGTGGAATAAAACATATTTTTTTCAATAATTCCTATAATCCCATGATCAAGGGAGTTGATTATATGTGTTTATAAAAATAAATACAAGGTTTAGTTTATACCTTCATAGACGACTCTTTCTTTTGTTTTGATTGTTTTGCTAACCGATCCAAGTACAGGATCGAATGCACTGTATCCACGCGAAGGGAACCAAAGTAGTCAGGAATAGATTCAATTGCTAGATTTAATGACTTTTGCGATGTGAATTTTTGGAGTGAAAGGGGCAGGTAGGGTTGGCTTTTTTCTCTTGTGAATAACATTTATTATTTTTATTCCACACATATATTCAAGTGTTAAGTGTGCTTTTATGTGCACTCTTAACCTAACCCTAATCCATATAGTAATAGGTTAAACCCAATTTCAAAGTGGAATAGGTTTAATAGATATTTTATTTTATTTTAGTTTTGTAATTTTTCTAATTCCATTCCATGGAGGAATATACATAGGCGACAACCCCAGAATTAAGTAAATTTTACGTTCACTCAATTACACAGCAAAATTACCAAAATACATTTTATACAATAAAGGCCAAAATGCATATTTCACTAAAAAACCTTAAACCGTCTTCTTGACTCGGTTTATTTAAAGAGATCCTAATTGTTATCACCAATTCCCAAAATTATGTGACAACATAATTTTAGAAACATGACAATCCACTCCATAAACCCCTAAAGCTTTAAAACTTTGGAATTCAACCTTATTATGTGTGTAACTCGTAGGCACTCTATCATGTTGGCAGTGAATAGAATCGTGATCGAATCAATCATCTCTCTATACATAGACAAAGATTGACTTCTAGCAAGACATCATGGTCATCCAATAAACAGAGATTCAGCAAAAAATTGTTACCTGTCAAAGGTGTGGTTACAGTGCAATCAGATCATTTCATCATTTGTTATCCCATCAAAGCTGAGGCACATAAATAGTGTCTTCCTTAGATTTGATCTTTGATATGTTGGTGTTTGGTTATCAAACAAACAACCGAACTAAAATTGGATTTGAGTGACCACTCAATCCCACTATGGCTACAAATTTTGTAGTCATTATCAATTAACCAAGCTGCGTGGTATGGTAACAACTCTTGTAACCATGAGTGATGAATACTTTATTGATCCACCACAGTCTCAATGTACTTGTCGATGTAACCAATCACTACCGTTCAGATATCCCTAAGAAAATGACTACGTTGGGCTAGTGTCAAACTACACCAATAGGTACACAAGACACTCTGATGATCTCAAGTCTAAGGTTCACATGCATCACCATTTGTTAGAGGATTTATTCCATAAACACTAAGGTTACCATCTGCATGGAATCTCTGGTGGGTCAGTCCAGTGAACTTGTTTACAACAAACACTCATGTGTTGCACCAGGTTGTCACCAAACAACCTTAACATATGACATCTGTCACTACCTCTCGATATGGTCATTCAACACAATGATAGTCTTACCATATTATATGTGTCCTTGTCCAGAATAATACCAGGGCTACAAACATTTCTAGAATGGTCACCATATGAGCTCATAGAGTCCTCACAATCAAGATTTAAAACACTTGATTCCCTCATCACGGTTTTACCATTCTAAGGACATATATCATAACATAAATAATATGAATTACATGTGTTGTGTGGAGATTTTCAAAATAGCCCGCCTAACTATGGCAGTCGGGTTGAGACATTTGGCGGGCTCACCTTCGTCAACCCAGAAAGCTCGCCAAAATAAGCCCGACAAATAAGATCGCTCAAGACATTAGAAGAGATCCACGAAGACCACAGCAGACTGATATTAAAAATCCTATCTCTTGATTATAAGGATACGATTTGATTTAATTATTATATTCTTCCTTTATCCCCTATGAATCGGGATTGCTTTCCTTACTGAAGATAGGGTTCCATTTGAATTCAACTTACCTTGTATGAAGGAACAATATAAATACCCCTGTAAAAATAGGAAGAGGGATCGGATCTTAAACAATTGCTCCGAGAGGCTGGAAGTTCTGTAACACAAATCAATATAAAAGCATACTTGCTACAGTGGACGTAGGTTCTCAATCTAGAGGCTGAACCACTTTAAAAATCTTGTTTGTTCTTTGCTTGTTTACATCAATTATTACTGTTCATTGCTGGATATTTAAGCCACGTACACATCCGTTCCGGTTCCGATCAAGGTCAACCGGTTCTCTCTGGTTGGTGTGAATTTTCTCATCAACAACATGATATAGAAAAAATTGTCTTTTATTAACGAATAACCATGATATAAAAGAATCAATTACTAAATTATGATTGGCTCTAGGGTACCTACTCTAACACCAACATGATTCACGCAATTTTATTTATGAGTTTTCATAGTACTTAGTGAGCTATTTTGCATACTTAAATTGAAGAATGACAATTGCTATTCTCCCTATTTAAATTCACATTGAGATATGGTGATTAATATGTGAGAGTATTTTTAGTATTACTCAAGAGATATTAAATATGTTAGGGATTTTCACTGTCAACATGGATAACATTTCTTTGAAAGCATGTTTGGTTATGGTGAAATCGAATGCCTTAACGTCTTACTCTCTGAGTGACTTCTATTTCTACTTGCATTTTTATTTAGTTTCTATTTGTTGAGTTTTTCTTTTACAAATTTCAATTTTCCATCTTTTCAAATAGAATTAGGGATAGAATATTTTCGGTAATTAATAGGGAAAATTAATCTCTATGGGACGATATTTTATACTTTTCATTATATTACTTGAGTTGACCATTATACTTGCTAAATTTATGCATCACTCACCACTTATATCTAATTCGCAAGCGTACAGAATCGTGTAAATAATAAAGTTTGAGTAAACAGATGTCATACACTAGAGAATTACTAGCTATCAAGTACCAAAATAAACTATTCCATTTCTATTGGATTAATTGAAACTTTAAGGAATGAATTAATAAAAACTAATAACTGAAAATAGACTAAAAACAGAAGAAATAAAATTACTAACAGAATAAAATGCTGGTTGTTTAAACAATATGACTAAACAAGGGCATAGACTTCACACCAATTCTACTCCTATGTATTTATAATTATTGCTAATATCATTAAGCTTTTTCTACAGGCCAAACTCCATAGAATTCTAGTAACTTTTTTTCGAACAATTACCAAATTAACCCTTTATTACTAACCCAAGATATCTCTAAATTTGATTTAAGTCTTAATAGATCATTACGCTTTATGGAATTTACCAAAGCCTCACAGATCGCGGTAACCTATCTCCAGCGTTCGCTCAACCCACAATTTTATTACATTAGATTAATTAAATATCATCTCTCGATCTCAACCTAGTTCATTAAAACAATCAACTCTCAAGCCTAAAAGAATTGAAGCATTAAGAACAATAATAAAACTTAGAAAAGATATGCTTAGTAAAAATTAACAACAAAAAATCAACACATATTCATAGAAATTGGCTGCATCTTAGCCCTAGAAACTTTATTTAGTTCATAATCAAATAAAAATAAACAACTATATTATAAACATGTTCAAGAAAGAGATAAAAGAAAACTTCACTAGATGATGAACCAAAACCCCAAGTATTGTTGTTTTGATTTACAAATAGCGCCTAGTCTCCTCTTTCTATTCTTTCCCTCCCTTAAAAATAGCTAATATTTATAGTGCTAGGGTTGTAGAAGTATGCTTGGTACAATCTTATTCAAGTTAGACTTCCTAAATCCAGAAAAAATCGTAATACAATTAACACAGAATTTACGAAAATGTTGTCGTGTCGTGGCATGCTCAAATCGTATTCTTCCAACTTCGTCTAGAACCAACTCTGTCGCGACATGAATACACTTGTGTCGCGACACGCAAAGATGTCAAAACTAAGCATGAAATATTCTGAATCTTACAAATTCGTCAACTTATGAATTGTAGACATTTTCATCATTTTTCCAATTCTTTAAGAATCATCACATTCTGAGGTCTACAGCTCAAGTTATCGTCAAAATACCGAAACATGCTCAATACTTAAGCATTTTCCATAATTTGCATTTCATCTTCAAACACCATAACTTCCTTGTTTGAACTACGATTCTCAAACCGTTTGTTCCCAGTTGTCACAAATTTCGTCGACATTATTCTTCAAACGGATAGTATTTTTAAGCATTTATGACCTAAAAATATTCAAACATACTTGTAATACCATAAAAGACATTTATGAAATAATTAAGCCAAAATAAACAATTTAAACCAAATTTCTCACAAATAATCCGAATAAACCACCAAGTAAAAGGGTATTTTCAAGCTCTTATTAACCACCGTACTCAATCAAGGCAAGAAGTCATGTATCTACTCTACATAGGCAAATAACCTTGCTAATCACTTGCATCAACAATAAGAAATAATGAATACTTTCTAAATACACATTTTTTTTTTTCATTTTTTGGTTATATTGTTAGATTAACCTCATTGACAATGCGATTTCTTATTAATTTTAATTTTGCGTAATAAATAAATTTAAATAATCAATTTTAATTCCATAAAGTAACATATTGAATAAAAAAAATGTATAACATGTAATCATTACAACATTTAATAGACTGACTCGAGTGACTAGACTTAAGTCATTGGGCTCGAGCAACAAGGCTTGAGCGATGAGACTCGAGTGATTGGATTGGAGTGACTAGACTTGAGGGATTTGATTCTAGCAACTGGACTCCGTTAATTGGACTTGACTGACCGGACTTAAACAATTGGATACGATTGATTAGACTTGACTAATTTGACTTAAATGATTGTACATGATTGATGGACTCTAGTGACTTGAGCGATTGGACTCGAGTGACTCGAGCGACTAAACACATATATAGTCACATACAATCAAGCCATATCAAGATGATATATAATTGCATATACAAATATAAAAATAAACAATACAGATCTACAAGTTTAAAGTGAATAAAGTATTGAAAAATATATTTTGTATGTATCATATTTGAAGTTCACAAATGTGTTCCTAATAAGGGTGATAAATGTGGATTGAATTGAAAGTGAAAGATGGAATGGGTTCTGGGGAGATATGGTTGAGGAAAGATGAAAAGAGAAGATTGGGAGAAGAGATGAGTAAGTAAAGGTTGGGTTATTGTCAAAAATGATGATAAAAATTAAGAAAAGTCTTGATCTAAAAAAAAGTTATTTGTTAATTTTAATTTAAAATATGATTAATCAAGTAAATTTCTCTAAATTTATTCTTCAGTGGATTGATTAGTTTTAAAAACCATCCACTGTTTCAGTACTCCAACTATCAAACGCCCTAAAATCGAAAATAATCAAATAAATAAAAAATAAAAAATTGAATACAACCTATCCAATAGAAGCTACTAGAAGAACCTAGTGTTCCTCAGTCCATTTACACAAACGAAATACAAAAACCCAAAACCCAATACAAAGACTCCGGTACCCCTCAGACATATAACAAAAATCTCTCTGAAATAACAATGATGGACGCAACAAAATTGAAAGAACTCGAATTGTTCATCGATCAGTGCAAATCCAATCCTTCTCTTCTCGCTGATCCTTCACTCTCCTTCTTCCGCGACTACCTCGAAAGGTTCCATTTAATCTATTTATTCGCTCTTTTATTTTTCTTAAATAATTTTAATCTCTATTGAATTGACTCTTTTTCTCAAATGTCAAAACGATTCGTTTTAGTCTCGGAGCGAAGCTACCTCCCGCTTCATCCAACCAAGGCGACTCCAAATCGGTACTCTTTCTGTGTCTTTTACCTAACTATCATTTTTCTGCGCCAGTAGCAGATGAACTGATGCTTGTTTATTTATGTGTATGTATAGAAGAGCTATGTTGTGGAGGAGAGCGACGATGAAATGGATCAGAATGAAGGAGCACAAAAGACTGTTGAAGAAGAAGAAGAGGATGAAATAATCGAATCTGATATTGAGCTTGAAGGAGAAACAGTTGAGCCTGACGATGATGCTCCACAGAAGGTACTATTATGTTGTTTCGATTTATTGAATTTATGGAAAGTTGAAGTCAATTTTGTTGTTGATTATGTTATATTCTGGTGAAATGAATTCATATTTGAAGATGGGAGACCGTTCGATTGAGGTTACTGAAGAGAGCCGTGAAGCTTCTCAGGAGGCCAAGGCTAAGGCCATGGAAGCCATCTCTGAAGGTACAATACTCATATGTTACACACATAATGTTAGAGTTCCATGAATGGAGATGCATGTTTGTGGAATTTTATGTTTTATTTGTATATTGCAGGAAAGTTCGAGGAGGCGATTGGGCATCTGACTGAGGCAATTTTGCTGAATCCAACATCAGCAATTATGTATGGGACTAGAGGTGAATTCTGAGCTTTCTTTTTTCTTTCTCATGTGATTTTACAAGTTTTATTTTGGTTAAGTTTTGGTTCTTGTGTGTCTTTATCCCTAATTTTGTGTCCTTGTGATGCTTGGCAGCTAGTGTATACATCAAAATGAAGAAGCCTAATGCTGCCATCAGGGATGCTAATGCAGCTTTAGAGGTCTATTTTGTTATCTTAATATACTTTTGAATCATGATTTCTGTTTTGCTGTAGTTCATTTACTTGAGCCTCTAAGCATGTGTATGTATGTAAATAATAATTCTAGGAATACTGCAAAATATTGTGCTTTTCAACTGCTTACTAAGATTTATTCCGAGCGTCCATGTGCATAGTCATGTGGCATGAATATGTGCAATAGTGGTGTCTTTAAATTAGATGCGACATTCCGTTATGTTATGATTGTTCTGTTTGGCTGGATGTTATTGTTTTAATCCTCACATGCTTGGCAACACTTTTCATTCCTATTAATGAATGACTTTAATTGTATTCTATATGTAGCTGCATGTTGTAAAGGTATATGTTTAAGAGCGGAATTTATATGAGTTACATAATGGTTGTTCCAGATTAATCCAGATTCTGCTAAGGGCTACAAGTCTCGTGGTATGGCAAGGGCATTGCTTGGTCAGTGGGAGGAGGCCGCAAAGGATCTTCACTTGGCATCAAAGTTAGATTATGACGAAGAAATAAGTGCTGTACTTAAGAAGGTTAGCTTTCCAACTTATCTCAAATTTGTTATGTCCAATCCTTAGTTTTCCATCTCTGTATCATGCTCATATTTAATCTACATTTGTATATTATCATGTGTGCATTAATGAAAGAATTAACTTTCAAGCTGCTAGGGAGAGTTACATAATATTTGCGTACTATGTGGTTAAGGAAATTTACAATTACAAAAATCTTTTGGTGGTTTCATTGCTGTATGTTTTGACTTATTTAGAATCAAAATATGTGAAAATAGATGTCCTTGTTTAAGAGTGACCTGTGTGCCTAATATTCTTTTAACTGCCGAAGTTCTGGATGCTTTTGAATAAGCATCTCTGTGTACTTATTAGTTCTGATGAGATGAGATTTAGTCATCTCGTTTCATTTAAGTGAAATGAAATGGAAAAAAAAAGTTTCTGAAGTGGGGCATTCAAATTCCTGCCCTCTGTAATTTTAGATCTTGGTTTGTTTGATGTGTCAGAAATCCAACTAGTGAATTTATTTATTTATATTTTTTTTTTTTGGTTTTCGTTTAAATATTTTCTGTCTTGTACGTGTATCAGCGGCATGTATTATTTATGAGCGGAGCAAAGAAAATATGTTATTCTCTTACCCTCTTTTCCGATGCCTGATTGTAGTTTATTTCTGACTGAACAATACGGCAACATGGGATACAGGAGGACAGTGAGTGGAATTTTAGATGCTAACTTATCAGATGAATATAGTGTTTGATGCTATTAGATGTATAGATGAAGCCAATGGTCTGACTTTTGCATTCTACTTACACGTGGTGTTGTTTCTAATGCTGAAATAAAGTGATATGAACCCTTGGTGTTAGGCAACACGAACCCCAATGCAAGATTTGAACCCGTATAATCTCTAACCCAAAA
>WYDK02000017.1:5939532-5971881 GCA_009867345.2 Toxicodendron radicans
CATCACAAGCTATATTAAGGTAAAAGTAACATTACAATATGAGTTCAAATATCCAAACCCAACTTAAAAACAATTAGGTCATACTGAAATGAGAGTTAAACAAAGTAGAAGATATAACCATGAAACTCATTGAATTAAAGAGCACAAAATACAAGGAAGAGGTGATAGAATATCTCTTGAAATGCTCCACTTCTTCTTCGTCAATGGCTCTTCTTTTTCTTGCTGGTTCTCTGTAAATTCTATCTTGGTATTGCTCTCTATGGTCGGCTCTCACTCTGATGATTCAAGATTTGGAGGAAAAGCTTTCCACTTTGCTTTTATATAAGGGAAAGTAGGGCAACTTATGACACTTGACAACATACTAGGATTAGTCACCCCTCACAGCCTGATCACTGTGCATTCTCTCCTTGTGTGCACGGAAAAAGTGGTTGTCCTTGCCAGGACAAATCAACAGCTTTGCATGACAAAAGCGCTTTTTTGTTATGCTGATCTGGCGCATTATGCGCTAGCATTACTTGCCGCAAAGTCCACAGCATCAAATCTTAAAGCTTCAACCATTTTAATCCAAGGACAAGCCGATTGATTTTGAATCTGCAAAAGAGCAATTAAAGACATTAAACCTAATTAAAGCCAAATTAGAGCAATATAATAACATTTCTCATTTTTAAACACAATCAAACTCTAAATGGCAAAGACATGAAATATTAAACTAAATTAGACTAAAATAACTAAGATGAAGATAAAAATGTTAGGGTAGGTGCCCAAGAGTCAATCGATTTTGTAATCGAATCATTTTTATCATGTTTATTCAATTAATAAAAGGCAATTTATTATATCGTGTAAATCGTATTTAAGTATATGTTGTGATATATGCCCTTAGAATGGTGGAACTGTGACATGGGTATCGAGTGCTTGAAATCTCGATAGTGAGAACCCTATGATCACTTATAGTGGTTATTCTAAAAGCATCCATAGCCTTAGTATTATTCTGACTTAGGGCACAGAGAATACGGTAAGGCTATCATCGTGTTGAACGACTTTGTCGAAAGACAGTGACAGATCTCACTTGTCAAGGTTGTTAGGTGACAACCTGGTGCGACACATGGGTGCTTGCTTCATGAGCAAGTTCACTCGACTGACCCATCATAGGATTCGATATAGATGGTAAACCCAGTGTCTATGGAATAAATCCTCTAACGGATGGTGGTACATGTGATTCTTAGACTTGAAATCACTGAAGCACCTTGTGCACCAATTGGTGTAGTTTGACACTAGCCTAACGTAGTCCTTTTTAGGATTATCATAACGGTAGTGATTGGCTGCATCGAGAAGTGTATTGGGGCTATGATGGATCAACAAAGGATTCATCACTCCCAAGTACGGGAGAAATTTATCTCACGACGTAGTTCAGTTGTATTGGCAACGACAATGAATCTATGGCCATAGTGGGATTGAGTTGTCGCTCAATCCAATTTCTTATACTGGTCGTTGATCCAATAACCGAACACTTTATAATCAAGGGTTATGTATCTTAGGTTGACACTATTTATGTGCCTCAGCCTTGATGAGATATGGATGATGAAAGGATTGAATTGTACAATAACCATACCGTTGACAGGTAGCTATTTCGCTGAATCATTATCTATTGGGTGACCATGATGCCTTGCTAGGGGCCAATCTTGGTATGTGTGTAGTGAGACGATTAATTGGTGTTAATCACGATACTACTCACTGCCAATATGATGATGAGTCTACGGGTCACACACATAAAAAGACAGTTTAAGGTTTATAAGAATTGAGGGGCAATTTCATCTTTTTAGATGAAAGGGTATTTTAGTAATTTTACTGTTCAATTAAATTTGTTGAGGTCGATGCCTGTGTCCAATTTTAAATTGGAATTGATTTAGAAAACTTATGTAAAGGATATTTTGATGATTTGTTGTGCAATTAAATTTGATGTATCCAATTTAATATTGGAATGTATATTAACAAATTATATGAATTAATTATTATTAAAGTAATATTAATATTAATGATTTTAATTAATATAAAATATTTTTACTACTCCAATGTTAGTTCCCTTCTGCATCCTAATTGCCATGGTTCCGATGCATCACAAGGAGCAATTGGGAGCTATTCTAGAACAGGATGAAACGTTTTTCTTTTTCTTTTAATTAAGGTGTAATACTCACTTGTAAATGATTGTTGTCAGAATTTTTCACTGATCAGGTGTGATCAGTCTCATCCGTGTAAGAATTAGGAATTCCTCTTCCAACTCGTCCCGGAATAGGCGTTATGGCAAAGAACAGGAAGAAAACAAAAGGAGAAATTTGTCCAATAGTAACAAATGGTGCCTCCACAAGTTGAAATTGAAATTGATTTAGAAAAATTACGTAAATGATATTTTGATAATTTGTTGTGTAATTAAATTTGATGTATCCAATTTAATAGTGGAATGTATATTAACAAATTATATGAATTAATTATTATTAAAGTAATATTAATATTAATGATTTTAATTAATATAAAATATTTTTACTACTCCAATTAGGAATAGGATTAATCCTATTCCATATTGGAATAGGGTTTCACAAGTGCACTATAAAAAGGGCACTTTAAGTAAAATAATGAGAATTTATTTTATCCAGCCATTGTTCATGAAAACACTGTTCATCAGTGTTTTTCCTCTGAAAATTTCCAACTATTTTCTTTATTCCTTGAAGCCAATTCATTGATCTAGCAAATCAGGTTTTAATGGTTTAATCCTAACTCTGTGGGACTGCGTGAGTTCAATCCTTCGCTTGGATTGATTTGCGGAATATTTAAATTTGAAAAAAGGTTGGTGGAGCCGTATACGTTGGTAAGATCAATTGAATCCTTGTATGAATTTATTTATTCTGATTAATATAATATGAAATTATATAATCTTGTATCTGATCCTGGAGGAATTGAATCTGAAAATTTTATTGTGTATGTTTTTCCACCGCGTTGTATGATTCGATTCCTTACAAAAAACCATGGCAAAGGTCCTGAATTAGGTCTATAATAACTCTATTTACAAGAGTTATCAACCTTTATTATTCAAAACTTGACATTTGGTTTTTGAAAATTGCACCACAAAATCCTTATCACAAATTTGGATAATACTAATCAAATTAGCTTTTAATCCTTCAACATACAAGACATCATTCAGTAATGGAAAACCAAGTATATCCATGGACCCTTTACCTAGAATTTTACGTTTATTTCCATATCCATAGGTAACATGACCATTTTCCAAGCATTCAAGATTGGCCAAGAGAGATTTGTTACCAATCATGTGTCTAGAACAATCACTATCAAAGTACCACTGATCATTTTGAAAGGCAAGTAAAAAAAGTATGAGCAACAAGACAATTGACATTAGATTTGGGTTTCCAAACTCTTTTTCCATTAAAAACATCCTTTGAATGAATTGGCAAATGGGATAACATATTTTTTTTTTCAAGAAATTTTTTCAGATAAGAAATAAGCTTAAAACACTTAGGTCTGATATGACCTTTTCTATCAGAGAAGTGACAAACTGGAATAAATTTCTTTACCTTTGCAATTTGTTTCCCAATAGCTATAACTGCAGCAGGCTTTGTGGCTTTGACAAATGTGCGTACATCATATGTGGATGTGCTAGCACTCAGAGTGAATCCCAAACCAGTTCTATCCCCAAACAATTTTCCTTGACCAAGTAGTTCATATAACTTGCTTATACCTGCATTCAACTTCTCAACGATGGCCTTAGCCTCAGATAGTTCCTTAAATGTTTGGTCAAACATCAAATCTTTGTTAGTCAATCCTATGGTCATGGACAAAATTTCAGACAAGATTTTATTTTCTTTCAACAGATTTGAATTTTCAAGTTCAAGAGACTACACTTTCTTAATCTATTTCAACCATTGATTATACATTTTATCATAAGCCCTTTGCTGATCAGCATACACATCACTAGAATCATTAGACGACACACTCACATTATCTTCCTCATTGAATGTGAAGTCTAAAAAATTTCCATTTTCATCTCATTCATCTTCGTCGCTCTCATTTCCTTTCTCATCACTTCCACTCAAGGTAGCAGTCATCACGCTTCCATTTTTCTTTTAAGTGTTAGCACATTCAGCTTGGATGTTCTCATAACCTTCACACTCAAAACAATTAATACCTTTATTTTTCTTCTCATTTTCTTTTGAAAGCTTTTTAGAAAAAACACCTGAATTAGACTTATTAGAATATTTTTTCACAAAGGGTTGTTTTACTCTTCTATCAGCATTTGAATTTTTCATATTTTTTCTCAAAAAATTGGCATAATTTTTAGTGAGCAATGCAACTTTTTCTCCATTAAAATCATCAAGATCAACTTTATCAAAAATATTATAATCAACTTCATGCTCAAGTGCAAGACTATTACCTGATTTTTGTTTATCCCACCTTTTCAGATTTAACTCATATGTCTAAAGTGAAGTGATCCAATCAGTTCATCAAGATTCATAGCATCCACATCTCGACATTATTCAATGGAAGTAACTTTACACAAAAACCTCTTGGGCAGTGAGCACTCCTAACAAGTTCAGCATTAGAATATACTTTCCTCAATGCATAACATTCATTTGAGATATCATAAATTCTACCATGAAAATCAATAATGGTTTCATCATCAATCATAGTTAAATTCTCAAAATCAGTGACTAATCTTCTAAGTCTAGTTTTCTTAACCATGTCGGTTCCTTCATTTTTAATTTAAAGTTTATCTCATGCATCTTTAGCAATCTCTCAATTTGCAATAATCTTCATTTGATTAGCACACACAACATTAAAGATAGCATGCATAGCTTTGGAATTAAAATTTGCAAGCCCAAGTTCATTCTTGGTCCATTCATCTATGGGTTTCGATTTAGAAACATCATCTTCAACAACAACAGGTGCTTTCCAACTATGAACAACAGAGATTCAAACCCTTTCATCAATAGATTTCAAATAGGCACGCATTCTAGGTTTCCAATAAGGATAGTTGGGGCCTTCTAACATGGGTGGTATATTAGTTGAACCTCCTTCACTAAATAAATTAATTTTTATAGTAAGATGTGAACACACAACAAAAACAAAAACAGATCAAATCAAAATAGAGCAAAAAAAAAAAAAAAAAACACTCAAACCAAACTAAATCTACTGAAATAACTTTTCAAAACAAGTTCTGATACCAAATGAAAAATGTTTAATGGTTCTTTAAACTTAATTAGTGGAATAGGTTTGATTGTGTTCTTTAAAGCTTTGATAAGATGATCAACCAACATTTAAACATCATCAAACATGTAAAGCATAAAGTAAAGCACACCATGAATTTTTACATGGTTCGGCTAAAAACCAATTTAGCCAACATTCATTGGACCAAGACCAGCTCAAATGTCAATACAAAGCTGAAATTAAAGATATCAAATGTAAACACTCATTGTCTACAAAATTTAACTCCACACTCTTGATTGCACAAATGTCCAACTATGATCTGATTGAGTCCAAGCAACCTCTTGGATGACTCAAGCAACTCTTGAACTTTGGACAACCAAAAACTTCTTTCAGCTTTAGAGCTTGAACTTCCTTCAAGCTTCAACAAGGAACCACGTCCACAATCCTCAATAACAATAAGTATGATCGTCAAGGAATCCAACAAAAAAATGAATCTGATTGAATATACTCTGTAAACTTTTAGAGCTCAACGAATATGCAATATCTAGGTTAAAGAGCAAGTAAGAAGAAGATGATCTTAAATACCCTTGCTCAAACTAATCTCAATAGTACACGTTTCATGCACTTTTTAACAACCCACTCTTGAATAGAGTGACACTTGTAAAGAAAACTTTTCACAAAAGTTTCATGAAAGATATAAGATAAAATTTCTTAAAAGATGGACACTTGTACTATGAAAAGAGATCAATAAAATGTTTACATATAAGAAGAAATGTGCCCACATATTTGTTCAATACGATCATATGAACAATAAAATGTGTGCATATATAGTAATATGTCAATAACATGTGCAAACAACAAAAGCAAATACAATTGTGCTTAATCAAACAAAATGCATACATCACAAGAACATGCACATAGACTTCATAAGTTGACAAACAACCCTGACAATAATCAAATATATTTGCATTTAAACTCTTTTTAAAGTTAAATTAAAACATCTTATACTGATAAGTGTCATAATTTTGGCTTTTAGAAAAGTTGTATCCCTTTTTAATTGTTTTCATAAATATCTATCCTCATTTTGATTTTCTCTCTTTACAATTTGGCTATATCAAATGTAGAAGTAACACAAAGTTAATGAAATTACACATACTGAGAAAATTTTATGAAAACTTATAACTCTATTAACTAATTTGTTAACCGCTACCTTATATATGTATGTATATAATGACAAATATTAGTATCTTACATATCGTGGAAACCCTAACAACAAAAACAAAATTCAAATTACTAAATATCTTACATATAATGGAAACCCTAACAAAAAAAAAAAAATTCAAATTACTAAAATAGCCTAGCTTAGTGTAAAACCCTAAATTGAATATATATATTTTTTTTCCATTAGAACAATTAATATAGTGGTTCATCATTTGAAGACGGTGTCTAAAAATATTAACAATGTTACATTATTGTAGCTTTTAAATTAATTTTTAAGATTGTATGAAAAGGACTCTATTTTTGAATAATTCAAGAAAAGGTTAAAAAAGTTATATTCCTTATTTTCAATAGTAAAATGGCAAGTTTAATAATAAAAAAATAATTTTCTTTAAAAAAATGTTAAAGTCAAATAAGCCTTTAGATTTATTGTAACATCATGACAGTAATCTTGATCAATGTTTCGCAACCCGGACTGGACCAGTCGGTTCGACCAGTTCGATAGAGAACATGCCCCAACTCCGGTCTAGTTCTCTATAAAATCCGGTTATGGCTTAAGAACCACTTTGGATTGGTAACAGACCGGCATAATAGTATCAAACTGCTGGTCCGACAAACCCAGCGGCTAAATCGGGTCACCGAAAACAAAAAGTACTGCACAATTCTTCTTCTTCTACTACTTGTACAATAATGAAACACCAGAGTGCTAGAGCTTAAAGAGGTTTTCTTCTTTCTTCTCATCCTTGTTAGTAGGAAAAAAAAAAAAGCGAGTTAGCCTTCACACTCTCAACTCCAAGTATCAATCAAAAACCTTGAAATGCCTGAGACATATAGAAAAACCTGTCAACCGCTCTCTAGGAAGTTGTAGACGCATAGGAGGAGATTCATTAGTCTATAAATGAAATAAAAGAGAGTACCAAAATGAAGTCACCCAAGTAAGTTTCGAGAGCGTTGGGAGAGCTCGGATCTAATGAATTCTCTGATCTTTGCTAGGGTCAAGAGAGCGATGGTGATGGAATTAGCAACTCGAGTAGGTTGGTCGAGCACTGTTTTAAAGGTTGTTGTGGATGGTGCTTTTGTGATTGATTCTTTGGTTGCTCAAAATTTGTTATAGAGAAAGAAAATTGATTCTAGGTTTGGAAGACGATAGAGCTAGAACTTTGAGTGGCTCAATTGGGTTCTTTAGTTTGGACAATAGTAAACATGTGAATCAATATTTTCTTTCTTTTCCTCTGTTTTCTTTGTAAGTTTGTGTACAAAGATGATCTTTTTGGCTTGAAATCCAAATACAATTGAAAAATCCAAATGTTACCTCAATACTTTTAACTTATGAAAGCATTGCCTATCGATTCTATTTGTTTGGTTGATTTGGGGTGGATCACGGCGGCTAGGGTTTCCTACTTTCCTACCCAGATCGTAAGGGTGTGTTTGCTAGATTTCAAACCTATAGGGACTGAAGAAATTTCTCAATGGTGTGTTTGCTGAATTTTAAACTTGTTGGATATTCTAACGTGGTCGGACTGACCAACCCGGAAATCGGCCCCTTGATCGGGTCAAGGCCCAATCCGGGTTTTAAAACATTGATCTTGATATAATCTATTGGCCAACAAGAAATAATGTTTTGAAAAGAAATTCCTATACAATTTAACTATATCGAATGTGATAATAACATGCAATTGAAAATGAAGAAAAACCTAAAATTGTTCAACAATACTACGTTTACATTATTCTTATACATCATTTCTCTTACATCATTATATGGTAAAAGATGATTGGTTGATTTTAAATTAAAAATAAATTTTCACTAAATCATGTTTTATAACATAATGATATAAAAGAAATATGTATGAAAATGATGTAAATGTAGTATTACTCAAAATTGTTATAGTTGTCCACTATGAACACTTTTAATATTGTTACGTCATTATAGTAATCATGACATTTCATCAAAATCAAAATGCAGAGGCAATGAGTTAATAAGATTAATTAAGGAGTTTTGCATCGGCAAATCTTCTAAATATTGAATTTGTCAACTTCGCTCTTATATTCTTGCTTGCGTTTTGTTTTGTCATCATCACTCTAATATACCCTTACGTACGTGGAACACGCTTGACTTTTTCTTTTATTCTTTTTTTACATCTATCCATATGTTAATATATCATTCTAATGTACATCCTATTCCAACCAGCATACATTAAAAAGGACTTCTCTGTTATTTGCAGTTTTAAGAAAGTCTAGAAAATTATATCAATACATGGTTTTTAAAAATCTCCAATACATTCTTTAAAGGGTGATAATAGACTAATTTGAATTATTAACTTAATATTGACTCAATTTTTTCATCATTAATCCATTTCACTATTTCAATATGATGGTTATTATTGACGGGTGATTTTTGACCGCCAACTAATTAATGAACCAGTCAATCGGCAACGAACTGAATGATCGAATTTATACTGGAGAGAGAGTGCACTTAATCTGTTGATTCACTAGATAGTTGATATTTAGGTAGATCGCAGTAAGAGAAAAAACTAAAATAACAACCTAAATTTTTAAGTGGTTCAGAAGTTGGAGAGCAGCTCCTACATCCACTAGTATTATTGCAGACTAGCGATTACATAATCAGATCGTGAGAGATCTATATCATAAATGTAAATAAATCAAGAGACATATTTGACATGTGCGCTTACAGGTGATGTTGTTTTCTAGTGAGAGATTTTAGATTGTCGACCCCCTTTAATGAGAATGAAACACTTATATTTATAGGGGTTCGAAGACGGCCACTGTAGTTCTCACTTGATGTGTAAACCTTATCAGTTCGTCAGCTGTCATGTTGAAAAATCTTTTAAGAACTTCTATTTTAGGTCAGGTGGCAGTGGTTGGAGAACAGCTATGTGATGATGACGTCACCGGAATAGTTATAACGATCTTACAGGTCGCATGACGTCACCACTGTTTCCATAACTTTAAAATACATGCATTCGTTGTTAATATGTGATAGAAAAATAATTTTACAAAATGAAAGGAAAATTTAATGTAATAACAACAATTAAGAAATATATAAATATATATTGTGAGAAAAGAGAAATGGAAAAGTTTGATGATGAATAAGGCAGTGCATTGGAAGAGGGAAAGATTCTTGTATAAAGAGAGTGTCGTCCTATACTAATCATTATATTTACTTTTCCTTTAAAAAAAAAAATATAAATGAGTGGAGTGAAGCATAGTGTAAATGAAAAAGCTTCATCAGAGAGAGAAAGAGAAAGGGCTTAGTTGGTGAGAAGTCATTGTTGGCAAGCCTTGCCTTGCGCCCTTGCCGACAATAAAGAATTTCTGTCTCTCCACTAAATAAGTAATTACAAGACCTCCGAAAATAATACTATACTCATCACTCTACTATTCTACTCACCATAAAGTTAAAGTCTACATGATTTTCAAACTTTTTACTGTTCGTGCAGGTGGGTGCGGATGGATCTTTAATCTTAATTAATTATCTTAATCTTAAACTTAATCCATTAAGAGAGAGAAAGAAAGAGTACAAAGTTTAAAGTGGTTTTCATAGTTTCTTGATATATAATTAATATTTAAATCTGTGTTTAATAAGTTACCATGAAAAGATGCAAAAATGTACAGTGATTACTTTCCATAATTGGAGTGGTTCAAGTAAATGGTTGATGAGTAGCCATTGTCAAATGACTCCTTTTGAGACTCTTTTGCCTTGAATGTACGCAGTAGTTGTGTCCTTTTAGCCATTCTTTTTCCTTCTTACTCAATCTCAGTAGTTTTTCCCTGCTTTATCTGGATGAGTAAATTCATGAAAATCATGCATGGGATTGAGATGTGTCTTTAAGTTGCACATTTACCATTGGAAATCAATACTTGCAGGTTTGCACCCATGCCACACAGTCAATATAATTCAAAGAAAAAGGTTTGCACTATATATTATTACATCAGCACAAAGTGATAGACGCCCCCAAAATATATAATTAAAAGATTGTATTGTGAATTCATTACTAAAATTGGAGTGTTATTGCGGAAAAGTTATCAAGCACCTATCTTATCTTTCTTAAATAAGAAACAGTAAATACAAATTACCAACTAACAATGCATCAAATTGAAAATTCATATATAATCTATTAAAATATTAATATATGCTGTAGTACAATGTCTCAGTCTAGCAGTGCCAGACAGCTAATACTCCGAAAACTGTTGAAGTGAACAGTTCTAATTGGGTGTCATATAAATTAATTACTTAATGACCAAATAGAATTACATAAATAGATGAGTAAACGGCCTTAATGAATTTTTTCACCCAAAAAAGTTTCAAAATACGATTTTTTTCACCCAAAATTAATATTATGTTACTGTCCAAAGTCGATTTCATTGGCCAAAATTATCTCTGTCACCACCATTTGAATCTTTGGTTTCCTATCTACAAAACTCATACTCACTCCGACACTTGATTTCTCACTAATTATCAATCATTGCAAAACTAAGATTTCTTATTCTTAACTGATTTTCAATTGATTCCGACGACGAATATTCAATCAGTTATCACCATTCGATCCACCAGCCTCCACTTTATAAAAATCATCTTATCCTGACTTCATGCCAAATGTCAGTTGAAAAAGTAAAATATATTTTTAGATATTAACGGAATATAAACTTTGGGTGAAAAAATGCATTAAGGTAAATCTTGGGTGGGAAAAAGTCGTTTACTCTAAATAGATTGAAAAATTGAATTGAAATTTGTTGCAGAGTCAATCTCTCTCAAGCATCTTCTGAGGTGCTTCAAGGCGACAGACTTGGTTGCTTTGGGGCCTCTCGATACCTTTCTCGCAATCATGGGGGGCATCACCCAATGACACTGCATGAACGTCATGAGCTTTGGAATGTTTAAAAGAGAAGTTACCCCAAAGCTGATTTGATAGGAAAGAAAAAACTTTGATATATCTCTCCTTGACAAAAAACCAAAGCTTAGAAAAAGACGGCCACTTCACTTGTTTCATGGTGGGGCTGAGCCTGAGGCTCAATTCAACCAGGAAAATATGGATCGAGAAAGAAACAGTTAGAAGTGCTCCTCAGCTCGAAGTTTTTGGTTGACCCACGTAGCCAAACATGGCTTGCCATCCACCCAACCGACTCCATCGACCAAACTCTGGCTTCTACCAAAAAGACATCAAAATGCTATAAAATTTCTGAGTCCTCGGATCCTGTTTGCAAACTCTCTTTAATCATCGTCCAACAATACTTAGCAACTAACCATGTTACGGTCACCTTCCAACTCCAACAATATCCTCGCCTTACCCTTCTGTCATAGAAAAGATTAAATACATAAATTATTTTCACCTCATTCCTCAACTCAATAAAAATAATTAATTGGTTTTATATATCAGCATCCTACACTTATATCAGTAAAGCTTAAACGTTTCTGTTGGGAAATTATATATACATATATAATTATATATATATTGAGATTAAGTACCCAAATTTCCAGGAACAAACTCTAACGTTGATTTAACTACAGATCATATAGATATGATAATTAAATTAAAAAAAAATTAAGGGGCGGATTTGCATTAAATTTCATTATGGCTACAAAATAGAAATATGTAGATTCACTTTCCTAGTTTCTTATATCACATCTTGCAAGACCAGAACCTTTATTAGAAAATCTATCCTACTACAGTATCTCTACATAGGCATACACGAGAACCACAGACGTACAAATTCTAGTAATAAAAAAATTTTAAAAATCTGTGAGTATTTGCCGGCATTTTCTCACATATCTGGCCATATCAAGTCGCAGAAGACAGTCATTGGATAAATTTAGAGAGAATCTGAGAGTTAATTTTCCAGATATAAAACTAATTTGCCTTTAAAGATGAATTCCTTGGTCAGTCATTGTACAAATGGTCAACCTTGGTAGTATTGCAACCAAACTACGAGACAAAGTCTATCAGATATGCATTCTAAATTCCAAGTTCCAGATCTAGGTTGAGATGTGGAAATTAACATCCTATACAGAAAATCAAGAACTAATGCCTGTTAACAAGTCTCAAACTAAAGTAAAAGTTCTTCAAACAATGATTATGCATAGAAGCAGGAACATAAGCCAAATCAACTTGAACAAATACTGCAATTAAAAGGCGACAAGATATCATCTAAGACACAAAGGAGAAATCATAAAATTTTCCCCTTTATATAGATACTATTTTTTTTTATCCAAATTACTTGAGAAACAAAAATTCTACATTGTTCTTCCCGTTGTGTAAATTCTGTTCATGCAGCATTTTCTATCTTTACAAACAAGAAGATTCTCTTTTCAGCAAATCCAGAAGCTCCAAAATCATGCTAGGATGGAAGATGGGTACGTAATTGCTCAAGTGGTGTGACCCCGAGCCGTGGCAGGAATACAAATTTCAGTTTCCAATCCATGACCCACTTTCTCCCCCTGACTGCCCCAAAATCTTCTAAAGAGTAATAAAACAAATACAAAGTGGGAAAAAAAATAATAGTGAAAGAATTCAATAAATCCTACAAATTTAAATTTCTAAATGAGTAAAAAAAAATGTTACACTGAGGATGTATCAACAAGAACCTCATTTAGCACATCATCCTCACCGTTGGCCAAAGCAAAAAGCTCTGCATCCTTCTCTTCATCACTTGAAAAATCCCGTCTCTCAAGCTTGGAATGAGCTGCAATGAATATCAACTTCTGAGCCCTCTCCATTCCCACTCTCGACTGCCCGTGGGCACACACCCATCTCAACAAAGACCAATTGCATTTGAAACCGCATGAAGTTGCGTGAAGGAAAATAAGTCTGACTGCAACTTTGCCAAGGGACTTAAATTCGGTTAGATAAGTTTCCCACACAAGCCTACTACTTTGGGGGTTGGCTATTCTCATCTTTCCAGTAATGGGGTCCCTCTCTTTCATTTGGACTGCTCGAGCATATACTGGATCAAGCCCTTCTGTTCTCCATTTCATGAGTTCCATTAGTGCAATATGAGCCTCCTCTCTTGAAACAAGCCTTGTTATTAGCTTGTCCACATCCTTCTCTTGCTCAGGTGTTAAGCATTTGAATGGTGGAAGGTACTTCCCACTAGTGTCCCTAATCAAATAAAGCGGATCAAGTATAAATGCAGCTGCCCAAGCCGGGTGATAATTCTTCTTGAACCGCCTTTCAATCACCTTCTCTACTGGTGCTTCCCCAATGTGGAATTTTGAACACCATTCTTTCACTTTTGCTCTAAGGTCATCCCAAAGTGGGAGGCATTGCCCAACTAGTGGCCTTTCTGTCTCAATCTCTTGAGCCATTTCTTTGATCAATTTAACCAATGAGTGCACTGCTTCCAACTCATTCCAAAACCCCACTTCTCGAATCATTTCCGCAACTTCTCTAGCAAGGGGATCCTCCAATGATACCATCTTATATGAATCATCTAATAAAAGCAGCTGAAGTGCACGAGCTGAGTTTAATATATCCTCCAGCAATGTGTATAAAGGGCCAAAATTATCCAACTTCTCATACTCCCTCAAAGGAACCCTCAATAACCCACTATGTCCATACTCTTGCAACTGATACTTACTAAAACTATTTCGAATTTGAGCAGTGTTGTTCACGAAATTTGCTAACTTGAAGCAATTCTCAGCCGCAGTCTTAAATAAAGTAAGCTCCTTGTTGAAGTCCTTGATCAAACAAGTGAAGCCTTGAAACTGACAAGAAAGATTAACCATCCAATGATGCTGATTCTCCAAATTCCTCAGTGCTTTAGCCTTAAACTTGTCTGCAACAATCCCTACACATTGTTGCACAACATTCCCACAAATGCCTGTTATTGTCTCCCACAATATCTCCTCTGCATACTTAGAAGGCACAGAACCACTAACAAACGCAGCCCTCCTATACAAACTAGTACCATTAGGCAAATTCACGGTCAAATTGACCAAATTCTCTTCACCAAAACCCTTAACTTTCCACCCATCTGACGATACTTGAAAAAACATAGCATCTCTAATCCTTGCCTCAGACTCAGCTTTCACTTCCTCAAACTTTAAATCCAATCTTGAACCAACAAACTCTCTTCTTGAAAACGCTGGCAACCCAACTTGATTTAGAAAAGCTTTAAACTTTGGATGCTCCAGACTCGAAAAGGAAACCGAGCCACAAGACTCATAAATCCAATCAGCAAGAAAATCAAGAGCACAATCAATTTGGTTCTTGCTCAAAGTCGGTCCAGGTGAAGTCTTAGGGCTCTTTAACTTTTTAACACTATATTCCAACATAGCTAAAGCTCCTAAATCTTCTTTGCCTCCAGATAATACCAAATGCTGTTGTGGCATAAAAGAACCCACAGCAACACTCGCTGTTAATGCTGTACTAGTTAATTCTTGAAATCTCGATGGATCCACTATAGCTAGTGGTGTTGCCTGATATGAAGACGAAGAAGAGCCAACACCAACACCAATACCACCGCCACTAACACCACCACTTTTACTTACTTCAAGAATCGAAGACGAGCTACTACGTTTTCGGTTATGACCGGAGGGTGAAGCAAGATTGGGTGATGATGGAGATATAGAGGAAATGGGTTTGGCTAAAGAATTGAAATTCGGGCAGGTGCCCCGTTTTAGATGTTCGGAGGCTGTACGTGAGGGGTTTGAAGCTGAAAAAACAGCGTCACATAAGGAACATCGTAGCTTCACTGCTTTTGGAAGACCAGTGTCCGCGTTGTTTATCAACAGAGGTTCAAGGTGAGCCCAGTACCACGCCCCTTTCCCCTTTATAGCCTTGTTTCGAACCATCACTAGCCCTTCATATCTCTTGTGCACAGCCTTAGCAGTAAGCTCGTCGGATGAAAGTGAGTCCACTGCTGGTGTTTGTGCAGTGTTGGTAGTTGCCATTGTAAGGGTGTAGATGAAAGAGTAATAAGGACTCAGGGTGTTTTATGGAATTTCAGATATTTCAATGTAAGGCTTTCGTTTTCATGGTCATCAGGCTCAAGAGGAGTGATGATGAAACGGTGGCGTTTTTGTTGCATTTGGCCGGAATTTTATTTTCCGGTGACTCTCCATGATCTAAATTTATATTTTTTCTTTTAGGTGGGGGTGTGGTTATAGGTCTCTTTAGCTGTTTGGAGAGAAAATTTCAAAGACAAAGAAAAAAGAAAATGAGTGAGAGAAAAAACACAAACACTAGTGTTGTTACCAGTGTTGTGTTCTAGTTCCTAACTAGTTGCACACGCACCAATTATGTGCGCGTGGGGAACATAAGATGGCTCTGTTGATGGAAACTGATACAGTTAGCTAACACCACAGTCCCACGTACGAAAACACCAACATGATATTGGTTGCCACTGCCAAGTGATTGGAGAGTGATTAATACGCGCATTAAAAGCTTCTTCTAGTTTTGGTATCACTTTCATGTCTTCTCTTCCTCTTTTTCTTTTTTGTGTTGTTGGGGTCTTGTTGTGGGGAAGAGTTTCTCTTGTCTGTAGCTTCCTTTTATTAATTTTTTATAACTTTAAATTTACATTATTTTAATTCTTATATTTTATTTTCTCTCTCACACAAATTAATTTTGGGTTTCCTTTTGTGACTTGTTCTTCATGTGGGTTTATTCAGAATCTGGACATGAAAGAGCAACCTAGGAATTTAATTAATGAGTTCTATTCTATCTATAATCTCTCCACTATTTGTTCTGTTCGAGTCTGGGTTGGGTTTGACCAAAGACAAGAAGAAGAATTGCCTTTTAAAAATACAATAAACCATTCTTTGGGTCTCTCTATAGTTGTATTATTTACTTCCTTTTTCTTTTATTTTCAATTTTTTAAAAAGACTTTGTTAAGAGTAGGTTTCATAGACAGGTAAAGAAGAGGTAAGTATGGTTACTTTTCCCCATTATTTGCTCCATTTTACATAAGTCAATTCATTCATTTACTTCAATTGTCTTTGGTCCCCTGTATTTTATAGACTATAATAATTGAGCAGCTTCCCAAAGTTACTCGGTTACTCATTATTAAATTACTGACACTAGCCAAGAGCTAGCTTATGCCAAAGTTCATTATAGCACCTGTGTGGTGAGTATTCATTAACAATTTGGAAGTTCCAATCTCTCCAACAGTTTCCTTAGCAATTTGAATGTTTAAAGTTCGAATTTCTCCAACAGTTTTCTGTGTAAAAAATGTAAAGAATTCTGATACCTTTTTTATGCTCTTATATGACATAATAAAAAAATACAAACTTACAACATTTTCATTTATATAAATTATAGATTAAATGAATATTATTAAATTTGATTTGATTTGATTTTTGTATGTTTATAAAAGTTTTCAATTTAATCGTATTCAACGTTGAATTAGAATATTATCATATTTAAGTAACTAATGAATTTGTAATATTTTTGTTTCCTTTATAAAAATACTTTTAATATTCAGGTACATTTCTTCCTAGAGGTACACTCATCATCATTAATGAATCTATTCTAAACAATTTGTTAATCAATTATATAATTAGTTTAGTTTTTAATGTGTATTCATAGATATGACATCAGTTTTATTCCAAATTTTGAGGGGTTCATCTTTAATATTGAAGATCCACAGATTTTATGCTTGCTTATAGAGAATCTCATCCTTTTCTACCACGTATATTATAAAAAGCATAGACAACTACTGAGCACATCTTTTCTAAAGACCGAAAAGGTTATTGATTATTTAAGTATTAATAGAGATAAATGTAATATTAATCTCTTACAGCCTTAAATTATTAAGTCTCACAACTGTCATCCATGATCCACTTTCATGTTTTGAATTAATTGGGCATTAAATCAAATAGCTTTTGCCCTAACTGGATTATTGACATTACAATTCTACCTAAATAAAGAGTACTAGCTACAGTGATTGAATTAAGCTGGTAATCATAGTGATTTAGCATATACAATTCTTTTTAATTGCTCAAAAAAGCCTTTAGGTTAGGAGTCTTTAATGCTTACTAGAAATTTATATTATAATGTTATAATGTCTAAAGTAATATTATCGAGATTATAAATATATTTTAAGAAAGGCTATTAAACTAAAACAAATTGGTAAATAAGTAAACTTGTATCTTGACCAAAAGGCAAAAGATAATATTAATAAACACACTTTGAAACTTTTTTTATTTAACAAAAAAATAAAATAAAATAATAATAAAAGTTTTACATGTATAAAAAACGTTATAGAAATTATCATTAAACAAAAAGCTTAAAAGTTTTCAAACAGTTTTTATACATACTAACTTCATATTTTTATCAGGGATTGATTGAGTTTAATTAGTTTAAATAAATTTTACTTTGTGGGCTCTTTACTCTTTAGAGTAGTATATTAAGGGATAGAAATTAACTAATTGAAGGAATCTATTAAGGTAAAGAAAACAATTACTGATGGGAACCTACTAAGCTTTCAAGTAATTAGACACAATCACTCAAAATACAAGTAATCTGTACAAATAAAAATATCCAGATAAAGAGAATCTTCCATGAAGTAAGCCACTCAGACCATAAATAATCTTAACTTTACAAACCCAATGATTAAATTCTCCAATAACCCTTACCAAATCCAATAATTAAAATGTATTTTTAATATAACTTTATAATATAATATAAAATAGATATATATATGTGTGTGTGTGTGACTATGGAATGAAAGAAACATTTTAGGAGATGTTTGATTGTATTTTATTATCTCATTACTTTGTTTGGTTGACAATGAATAAAACATTTCAATAATTTTTTATTACCAATAGTAAAATATTATTGGTAATATATGGGATAATCTTATTACCATAATTTTCTTAGGTATTTTAATATTACCGTAATAATCATAATTTTGTTACAAATTTGTCCCTAACTATTAAAAATTTAGGACAATAATACCCTTGTTATCTAAACTAATTAATATTTAAAAAAAATACGATATTAATATTTAAAAATGAGGACAATTTAATAATTTAAACAACTTACCTACCAATTTATTCCTCTCAACCAAACATATTAATATAACATACCCACCTATTTATTCCTTTCAACCAAACACATTCTCAATAGAGTAATACTACATTTACACTGCATCCTTACACAATTATCTTACATCACACTTACATTCAATTAAAAAAATAATTTTTTTGAAAAATAATATTTTAATTGAATGTGAATGTGATGTAAGAGAATGGTATAAGGGAGTGATGTAAAGATAATATTATTATTCCCAATAATACAACATTATCATACCAAGGTAATCTAATTTTCCCTTAATATATCAGTAATATAATATTCTCTGAACCAAACACACCCTGATTAGATAAAATTCATATTATATATTGGAGAAAGACTATTTAATTTAAGTCGCAAACAAAAAGGCTTAATGGGCCCAAGTTCGTTTAATAACATATTATCTTAAAATATTGTTTAATAAGTTTATTGTTGATTTTATTTCATTAAGTATCACATTATGTGGTAAGTTTGTAACTTTGTTATCTAATATATTTCGTTAGGTAAAATAAACATGTCTTTAGTGTTGCATTTGCAATGTTGTTTTTGGGGTAACCTTACTATGCGTGTTTTGTGGGATTTCTGTCCGTGTTGCTCTTGTGCTGTTAAGAACCTGTGCATCTGTCTAAGGATCTCCCTAAGAGATTTCATCCCTTTATAAATTGTTAAGAACAATGATTTTCAGAAAGTATTAAAGACACTCCTAATTAGGGTTTTTTTTTGTTTTTTTTAATGTTTATAGGGTTTTCTTTATATTTGTAGGGGCCTTTCTGATGTTTTATAAGAGGTTTTACAATATTTTCTAGAGGGATTCTGGTGATTTTAATGAGCTACCTTCTTTAAAATCGTTGAGGTATTTGAGAATTAGCTATCTCTCATGGGGGAATAAAATTAACCGGGCTTGAATTGAGAAAGCATAAGCAAAACTAGAGTTAATTTTTAAACCCGTAAGGGTTTGACCAAAAAAAAAAAAAACATATTCCTATTGTATAGATATTGACTGTGAACCTTCTATTGTTAATGATTTTTCAGAACTTTAATTAGATGAATGTAATTGAGCTTAATGGCCTTACCACTTATGCCTAACAACCTAGTCCCACGTCACCTCCAAGCCCCACTGCATTCCAACCCTATCACAACTCCCACCTCCATACCCACGCAACATTGCCACATCACTGAACAAAACAACCACTGCACGAAATTAACAATAACACGAAACAATAGCATATCGAAAAAACAAGAACAACAATACACAAAAAGTAAACATAATAGCAAAAAATTTAAGAAACAAAAATTAGAACTACAACCACCGCTCTACAGCTACACTACAAATCTGAGCACCAAAACGACCAAAGCTCTCCATCTATAATGAACCATTAAACCAAAAAAAAAAAAAAAAACCATAAACAAAATAATTAAATTGAGAGATAGTCATTTGGCAAAAGGCTTGGGTGTAGTAAGGGTGGCAAGATACACCAAAAGCGGAGACACGATCGGAAAATGGTGGTGGGAACTAACGGCAATGAAGATGGGGGACAAGGCATAGAGACTAATGCAAAAGGTGGGGCGAACGCGACTCCTCACGAAGGGAGAGAAGAGGTGGCTAAAGAATGGTGCAGCGTGACGTGGGTAAGGTGGGGGTTGTGGAAGAGCATCTGCAATGGTTAGAGGTGATGGGGTCAACGTGATGTGGGTGGATTTGGGTTGTGGTAGTGTGGTTGCAAAAGGGGGTTGGGGTGATATGTAATACCCCATATTTTATGGGTTATTTTATTCAATTTAATTTTGGATATTTGCGGGTAAAATGTGAGTATTTAAATTTAGTTGGGGGCTTGTTGTAAGAGGAGTTGATGTGGAAACGTATTAGTAAGAATAAGATAAGCTTTGGGGCGATTTTGAAAAGTTGTTTTATATAAAAAGAGGGATGTCTCCCAAATGAAGAGAGGAAGAAGAAAGTGGCGAGAAGAAGAGAGGAACGAAAGAGGAAGGGAAAAGAAAAAAGAAAAGAGGAAAAGAGAAGGAGGGAAAAAGAAAATAGAGAAATAGAGAAGAGAAAGGAAGAAGAAGAAGAAAAAGGAGGAGTGGGTTTTAGCCAAGAAGAAGAGGAGAAGAAGAAGAGAAGAAAGGAACGCAGAGAGAGTGAAGTGATCTAGCTAGAGGAGAAGAAGACTTAGCAAAGTGATGACATGGGGAGGACTCTGCATGATGGGGTTATAGAACTTCGGACGAGGAAAGACAAGTGGAGGTACCAGTAGAGGAATTCAAATCCTTATTCGGATCAAGGATTTAGTTTCAAGGTGAGTGGATTAGTAATTGCATTTAAAGTTATATTGGTTTTAAGTTGATTAATTATGTTTGTATATATTTATATGTTGAGTGGAGTTGTGGTGGATATTGTTTGTGTGTGAAAAGAAATCTAGTCAATTGGTGGGGCTGGATTGTTTGATTGATAATTGAGAGTGTTTTGGTTTTGAATGAATTCTAATGGTTTGGTATAGATGATGCATGAAATTGTAGCAAGTGTAAATCAATTGGGGATGTTGCATGTTGTGTGAGTGGAATAGTATTGCCTTAAAAATCATGTGGAATGGGTTTATTTTATGAGTTATTCTTGCTTGTATTTAATTGATGATATTTTTAGTTTATGAGGAAGATTATTTATTTTCTTTACGTAAGTACTTATCATGTATGTGTGATATGAAGGCTTGATCTTCAGCCAAATAAGAAGTATTACTGTGTATATATGTATATTGGGTAACTTGTATGAGTGTATTGGTGTATGTGTAGAATCTTTTGCTTGATTTGGGAAATGCCTTATATTTGTAGTTAGATGTGGGTTGTGACTCAGGATAAGTGGTTTTGTAAAGAGTGAAATTGTTTGATGGATATTGATGGATAAAGGACTTGGGTTTTGGATTTAATTAAATTTGTGTTTGTGTTTAAATGAAATGATGTGGCCGAATGATGTTTAAGTTTAAGTAATTGGGTTGTTAGGTTTTTATTGTTGAGAAGGACCGATTGTTATTATTGAAGCCCAATTGATTGTTTGGTTTTTGGTTTTATTGCTTGGTGGGCTAACCTATAAATAATGAGGTCCAAGATATTATATTGATTGGATTTTAATTGTGGGTTTTATTCTCTAGTAGGCTGGTTTATAAGCATTATGGCCCAGGCTGTAATGCCAAGTTCTTGAGTACAAGAGAAACAACCATTAGAGGAGTGACCTTCGGGTATCGTATCCTTTCCCCCCCTTAGACGACGACTAGCAGAGTGTGATTGAGAAGGTTCGTACTACCCTCGATAGCCTATGATGTAGGCAGCATGATAGGACAGACGAGTACCGACTTGCGTTGGGTGATCCTCGAGGTGTGAGAATTCCACCTATGTTGGGTGTGGTCGGCCTAATCTATTTCAGGTCTACGCTAGGTGATCCTCGTGATGTGGGGATCCCACCTGTGATGGGTGTGGCTGGATTGTTTTATTATCGGTTTACGCTGAGTGTCCTCGTGGTGTGAGGATTTCACCTATGTTGGGTGCGGCCGATGTATTCTATAGATTGGTCTACGCTAGGTGACCCTTAGGGTATTTGAAGGATTTCATGGATTTGATGGTTTTGCGATGCTAGTCGGTATGTCTGTACTTAGGGCCTCTACCGGAGAGTATTGGGTAGAGCCTATGGATACAGAGTTGGTGGTGTGATATGGATGGTTTGTCGAGACTGAATATCCAGCAAATTTAGGCTGGAGTGTGTGTAAAATGTTGAGTATCTAGCAGATGTAGGCTAGAGTGTGAGTAAAGTGTTGGTATCCAACGAGTGTAGGCTGGAGTGTGAGTATAGTGTGAAAATCCAGCGAGTATAGGCTGTGTCAAAATTATGAATATCCATAGGGTATTGACTGGGTGGTATTTATGAAAATCCAGTAGGTATAGGCTGGTGGGGATTATAGACGCTTGGTAGGCGTCGATGAGAGTGTTGTTTATTTAAACGGAAATAATATGATGACCATGATCATTGAAAAGTGGAGCAAGGATGTGGATTACTTTGTTAGGCGAAAGTGAATGTGAATTAAGGAATTATCATTTTCGAAAAATTATAAGGGAAATGTGGTGTTTCTAAGGAAATGGATAAGTGTTTCCTCATGCGAATTGAGGGCAGCGAGATACTTCATTTATAAATTGCAATATCCACTCATTGGACTTTCTAACTCACTGTTTTAATGTTTTCCCCTTAGGTTTTGCATATAAGATATGTGAGGCACAAGTTGCCCACTTTCGGTTGGTTCACAGATGCATGTTCATCAGCATAGTGTTTGTACATGGTAGTTGTACTCTGATACAATTGTTTATGTAAATTTTTTTTATAAAAATAATTGTTTGAGTTGTATAAATGACATAAGTGTTTTATAAAAGAGTTTTACAAATGGTTTTCGGAAAAATTTCACCCTCATTTTGAGAATCCAAGTCCCATGGTACGGTCGGATCCGGTGGGGTCAGAATTACCTGGAATGGGCCGTGGCATGATAGGGTTAGGTTTATAGGCTTTCTAATTTCTTATATTTGATTAATTATTAATAATTATGAATCTTTAGGGACATTTTCTCTCTTATCCTCTTTTCTGTTAAAATTATCGATTACCATCTTTTTTGTAAAATTATTAATTATCCACTAATGGTAGGGGGTTTAAGTTGATTCAAGGAGTCGTCGTGCTCTTATTTGATGATAACAAACTATTATATCTTTAAGCATTACTACTAAGGACTCTTAGTTAATGTAGACTTAGATGACAAGAAAATTTTCAATGCATTCTATAAATGCTAAAATCTATGGTTGATTGATTTGTTGAGGTTAATGTCTTTGACGATCTGGTAGACCTACAAAGACAAAGAAAGAGAACGTGAAACTCACGGGGACACCGGTATGGTGTCATCCGTAGACGCTTCGACGCTTAAGTCAGCAAGGTTGAATGATTATTTAGTGAGGACTGAGAGCGAGTATGTTACTGGAAGTAGGGCTATGGCGCGACTAATCGTCCTAGAGTGGTCGGAGAACGGCTCTACGCCGATGACCAAAGTTGAGTTAGTCAGAGCTAAGCTTAACAGTGGCGAGAGCCGGTGGTTCTTGAGAGCAAGTGTGCTTCAAAGACTAATTCTAAAGGTTGTGAGTGCATGAGAATTGAGAGGTTGAACCTCTACTTATATAGTGAACCAAAGAAGTTGGAGTCTTAGTAGAATTCTGAGTCCTACTTGATTGAGGAGTTCGAATTAGGAAGAAAGAATTATTATTAGGGTTACCAATTCAAGTAAGATTCTTAATCTTGACTGAAGAGGAAAGTAAATAGGATTATGATTTATATTTTGGGAAGAACGTGGGTTAATGGGCTGGAGCCTGATTTAGCTTAACTTGTAGGAAGACCTAACTCATGGAATGGTTGGTCCACAAAATGGATTTAAGCGTAGGCCCAACCAGAATCTGGCTAAGGCATTGGGCCAAAGTATGTTTATTTCATTGTTGAACCTCGTCGGGCCCAATACGATATTTGGCCCATACACATTCAAAGGATTATTAAGAAAGGAAAAAACAAGCATAAACAAAGATTTTGAAAGATTTCAAGAAAGTTGTTTAGGTATAATTTCCTTGTATCCTTTCACTTGTAGAGCGTTATAGTTGGTTATTCATTTGTGAAAGCTCATGACCTATTTTACTTGCATTCATATAGTCTAAGGTATGAAAACTAGATTTTATAAAAGTTTAAAATTTTTAACCAAAAGTCCCGACCTTTTTTTTTTTTTCCCATATTTTTCTATCTTTCTCAAATAATTTTGTTCGCCTGATCAACGATCATATTTAATTTTTATCTGTAGATAGAGAACATGATTTTGAACTAAAATAAAATAAAAAATTTACTTTTTAATTCATTTGAATTTTGATTTTTTTGATTTCTTTATTGAATCCAAAGAAGGAGTTGTTTGTTTATTTACACTAAATAAAATATGTAAATTTCAGAGTTATAAAATGAAGGCTATTTACTTAATATAAATAAACTAGTGGATTTGTTAGGATGTTATAGGTTTGAAGAACACTTGTTTTGCTATTTTTCAATTTTGGACTACATTGTCAGATTTCAAGGTTAAGGGGTTCAATTGATATTTATAAGATTTTAAATTTTGCACTTTAACCCATCTAGTCACCTGGATTGGCTACTGGTATGTCTTTCAAACTGAGCAGAAGCATTCTCAATAATGCTCTACCAATCTGATCGACCAGATTAGCAAAGCGGTTGACAAAATTCTACGACATGTAATGCGATTTTTAGGCACAATGACTATATTTCTGAGCTATGCTATATAAACCCGACTATACCTATTTGAAAACAACTTTTGACACTCTAAACTTGAATTGTTAGAATTATGTGCTCTAAAAAACGAATTTTAGATTTATTTAATTAATTTCGTATATGTTATTTATGGGTGTTTGTTATTTGATTATGAGAAATAATATAATTATTTAGGGACATTGTTAAAGATCATGCAAGTGGTTAGTAAACCCCACGCGGGGAGTAATGATCTTTAGTACCTTGTAACCTAAATTTGTTCTAGGCATTTATTATTCAAATTATATTATATAGTTATTATGACCATACTCCTTGTGTTGTTATGTGATAAAATGACTTACTCCATCATTGAGGTAGTGACCTTAAGCAAACAAGTGGGTGTAATGTAACAAGTACATCCACTGAATAGGATCTAATAAAGTATACCCTATTAAGTAATCGTTACTCAATATAAGAACTTTCAACGACTATTTACCTAGGTGCAAAAAGCACAATTTCTTGTAGTGTATTCTCAAGAGTGAGAAAGTATGCTCAATCGATTTTCATATGAGTATTGGACTTAAAGAAAGCTAGCCAACGTGTTTACAAAAAAATAGTTTTATACTAAATATTTATATCTATGCATGTAAAATGTTTTTGAAATATTTTTAAAAGTCAAATTAGATTATGAAAATCGAGTGATTAAATATTTACATTAACTAAGTGGTTCATGTGGAGTATAGTGTAGTGGAAGGACTAGTTAGTGCAAATTGCATTAAAAAGTAGGGATGAGCATGTGTAAAGGGTAAAACCGGAACCGGCCCACATAGGATCTGCTCCGGTTCAAAATTTGGTAGAACTAGTCCTGTGCGGGTCCAGTTCAGGTTCCACCACTTTAGGAATCAGAATCAGAACCAGAACTGGAAATCAGAACCGAAACAGAAACCGAAACAGAGGTTCCGATACCCAGGGTAACCGACAAGTACCGAGGTGTATTTGTAATTTTTATAAATTGTTGGGGGTGTATTGTAAATTTTAGGGGTATATTTATCATTTTCAGACTATCAAGGGGTATAGTAAATTTATATGGTACTCGGAACCGGAATACAGGTTCCGATTCTGGGTACCCAGGAATCGGAACCTAGAATCGGAACCGACCGATTCTGGTTCCAATTCCAAGTCTAAAGAACCGACCGGTTCCGATTTTGATTCTTGTTCCTTGGAATTGGGTCAGGTATCTGGATTTGCTCATTCCTATTAAAAAGGGTCTCATTTATAATTCTCTATTCTTCAAGGGTAAATTGTAATGTGTTGATGGACATTATTGCAATTAAGTAGAAGTTTATGATGTCCTAATTAAATTAAGATATAATAAAATATTATAGAAAGAGTTCTAGTCCAATAAGAAATGGTTTCTATTGGACTCCTACTATTGAAGAAATTAGAGATCCCCAAGGATCTCACACACATATATTTTCTTTATAGGCAGTGACATAGGCATAAATTTTAGTGAATGAGTTCAAAACATTTAAGTTGATAAATTTATAATAAAATATATATTGAAGTAATAAGCATAAAAAATGTAATTTTAAAAGTTATACATGCCAAATTATCAATTCTACAATGTCCTCACGATTTTTCATATTCTGAAAGTGTTTCATAATTGCTTCATTGACAATTCCATCCAATCTCTCTCTCAATATATGTAATAAGACAATCATTTAACAATTTATTTCTCATTTGATTCCATAGTCGATTTTTCACAATCTTCATCGTAGAAAATGCTCTCTCAACACTTGAAGTTGCAATAGGTAATATTAGTAAAATTCAACTCATAAACCCATGAAAACTCATCAAATCTAACTTAAATATCAAACAACTAACCAATATATCAAAATTAACCAAATCCCCAAATCTCTAGAACTTAGGGTTTCATCAATTCTTTAAACCATTCAAAATTAACTCAATAAATAACCAAAATTTATCAAACCCAACTTAAAAAGACAACTAATTAACCCATACCTCAACATAAACAAGATTAAATCAAAACCCACATTAAAATCTGGGAATTTATCTTCCAATTTCAAACCCATTTATTATACTCAACAAAAACTCATAGCTCATGATCTTTCATCAATTAAGAAAGCTAAAAGAAAAGATTTTTAATAAAAAAAATGAGCATCATCATACCTTGTAATTCAAAGGAGTAGCTTTTCTTGAGTAATCCAACCAAAGGAAGAAGAAAATATGAGAGAAAATGAGAGGAAATGAAGAAGAGAGAAAATGTGAAAAAAGTGTTAATTAATACAAATTTTTGTGGGGTCAATATGAATTTAAATGGGGTCAAAATTGTAAATTCTATAAAACATAAAACCTTTTTTTTTTTTAAATTTGAGTGGGTTCAATTGAACCCATATGTGTGAGTGTGGCTACGTCCTTGTTGAAAGAATAGAGAGATATGAAACCAAAATAACAGTAAACACACAAACCACAAACAGTAAAAAAAAAAAAAAGAAATACGTGTGATTTTACCCTGGTTCACCGGATAACAGGCTACGTCCAACAGAGTTAATAATATTGCAATATTGTCTCACCTTTCTCATTTACAATGAATATAATTTGCTCTATGATTTGCTATCACACTCATACACGAGGAAAGTATGTTTTTATACTAGGTTTAAACCTAATATTACAAGGATCACTTTTCCTAAGCCCAAACTCAATTACGAATTAATTACTTAGAGAAATCCTTCAGCAACTTTTCAGTGGGACCCCCGTATGCTTTTGTTGTGCCCCTTATTGTTGAAGTGGTCGAAAATTCCAACAATCTCCCACTTGGCGAGTACTTAACACAATGAAGGCCTACCTCATCAACACACCATGTAAACTTTGCTAAACTTATAGCCTTGGTAAAAAAATCTGCTTTGGTTATGGGTGTATCCACCTTTTCTAACAACACCAATTTTTCCTCCACCCTTTGCCTGATGAAATGGTATTGTATATCAATGTGTTTTGACTGCAAATGAAAGACTAAATTTTTAGCTAAATAAATAGCCCCTTGATTGTCACACCCTATCTTCGCAGCATCAAGCTTGAAACCAAACTCTAAACTCAATCTTTGAAGCCACATAGCTTCCTTGCTAGCATGTGTTAGTGCCATGTATTATGCCTCAGTCGATGAAAAAACCACAATACTTTGTCTTTTACTCATACAACAAACTGCAGCACCAAATATAGATAATACATACCTACTTGTTGAACGCCTACTATCGAGATCACCTCCGTTTTCAGCATCCACAAATCGTATCACATCTAGCTCATCCCCAATCGCCATGCCTCCATAACATAGTGTTATATCTGAGGTCCCACACATATATCTAAGAACCTGCTTTACAACACTTTAATGCTCATTGCCAAGATCAGACATAAATTGACTAATACTCCAACTACTTGTGCAATATCAGGCCGCGTGCACACCATGGCATACATCAAACTACCTACATCATTAGCATACGACACATGTGTCATTTCTTTAGCATCTTCCTCAGACTTTGGACATTGATCAGTAGACAACTTCGCTCCCAAAGTCATAGGAGTCTTCATAGGTTTACAATCTACCATGTTGAATTTCTTCAACACCTCCTCAATGTCCTTTTTATGCACTAACCACAATTTTGCTACTCTGACAATCTCCTCTAATTTGCATACCCAAAATGAAATTTCCAGCTCCAAGATCTTTCATATCAAATTGTGCAATGAACAAACCCTTCACAAATTTTATTAACTCCTTACTATTCCCTATCAGCAACATATCATCCACATATAAGGTTAAGATAACTAAAATATTTTCTAACCTCTTCACATAGACATAATGATCCACATTGCTGCGATTGAAGCCATGCTGAAGAATTTGAGAATCTAACTTTTCGTACCACATCCTTGGTGACTGTTTAAGCCTATACAAAGACTTCCTCTACCTACACACCAAGTCTTCATTCCTTTTGCATACAAACCCCTCAGGTTGCCTCATGTAAATTTCCTCCTCCAAATCTCCATATAAGAAGGCAGTCTTTCATCCAGTTGCTCAATTTCAAGATCATAAACAACAGCTATAGAGAGGACATACCTTATTGATGTTAATTTGGCCACATGTGAGAAAATCTCACCATAATCAACACCCTCAATGTATGAGTATCCCTTGGCAATGAGCCTTGCCTTGTATTTTGCAATTATGTCATCTGTTTGCAGCTTTCTTTTGAACACCCACTTGCAACCAATTGTCTTTCTATTCTTAGGCAATTTACATAGGACCTACGTACTATTCTTGTCCAGTGACTACATCTCCTTATTCATCTCATGCTCCAACAAATTTGCATCTTCAATGGCCTTTGCTTTATTTACATTTCTAGGTTCATCATCAGTCACATTCAATGCATGCAATCCACTCAAGTCACGTAGAGAGTAACAAATTGGTGCCCTTTTAACTCTTGTAGACTTCCTCAAAGTTTTCGATACCGCAACTTCATAATTAGAATCAGCCTCTGAACCATCCAGAGAGCCCTCATTAGCCACACTATCAACTTGATCTTCATGATCATATTCAGTAGATTCTAAGTCAATAATCTTTACATCAATACTAGGAATTGTCTCCCCTTCTATCGTAAAATCAAACTACACTTTCTTAAACTGTTTAGGATCTTTAGGAGCTCCCACACGTTGTTTTACCTATCTAAAAATTACATCTCTGCTATAGATAATACATAGGATTCCACAACTTGTACCCCTTGATGCCATCCTTAACCCACAAACTTGCATTTCTCGGATTTATTGTCAAACTTGCTTCTCTTTTCCTTTGGCACACGCACATAAGCATCACAACCGAAAACCTGAATAAAGGACAAATTAGGCTTCTTACCATACAGAGCTTCATAAGGCGTCATGCCTTTAACAAAAGAAATGGGAGACCGATGATTCAAATAACAAGCCATTGCAGTAGCTTCTGCCCAAAACTTATACCCCATATATGCAGTATTCAACATACACCTAGCCTTCTCTAACAATGACTGATTGAGACGTTCAACCACTCCATTCCGTTGAGGCGTGTAAGATGCAGCTTTCTACCTTACAATTCCATGTGTCGTACAAAACTACTCAAACTTACCAGAACAAAATTCCCTACCGTTATCAGTTTGCAAAACCTTAATCTTCCTATCGAACTAATTCTCAACTAGTGCTTTAAATTCTCATAATTTCTCAAAAGCTTAAGACTTGCTGCGCATGAAATAAAGTCAACAGTATCTAGAAATATCATCTATGAAAGATACATAATACTTGGATTTTCCAACAGATTCAATTGGAGTAGGCCCGAAGATGTCTCTATGAATTAACCCAAGAATGTTTGTTGCTTTTGTGCTTGTCGACTGAAAATTTACCTGATTCTGCTTGCCTTGTAAACATTGCTAACAAAACCCGAAACTCATGGAACAGTTAGGAATACCTTCAGCCATTTTCTGAGTCACCAAAGTAGATAAAGTCGTCTCTCTAATGTGCTTCATTCGCTGATGCCATAGCGTTGTTGAATCAATTTCTTGATCAGCTTCCTTTTCCAAAACATACCCACCCAAGGCGGGTTTTTTTAACAATTGATGCCAACAACTTGTATAACTGTTAGTGTAGGTGCCCTAGAGCCAATTCTGTTTATTGTAAATTGACTCTAAAAGTATCATGTTTATCAATCAATAAAGAAATTCTCTATATCATGTAATTCATATTATTATATGTTTTGATAAATGTCCTTAGGATGGTAGAACCATGACGAAAGAATCAAGTGTTTTAAATCTTGATAGTGGGATCCCTATGAGCGCTTATGGTGGCCATTCTAGAAACTTTCGTAGCCTTAGTATTATTCTGATCAAGGGCACAGATAATACGGTAAGACTATCATCGTGTTGAACGACCCTGTCAAAAGATAGTGACTGATCTCATTTGTCAAGGTGGTTTGGTGACAACCTGGTGCAACACATGGGTGCTTGCTGGAGGTAAGTTCACTGGGTTGACCCACCAGAGGATTCCACATAGATGGTAGCCCACTGTCTATGGAATAGATCCTCTAATAGATGGTGGTGCATGTGATCCTTAGACTCGAGATCACTGGAGCGTCTTGTATACCAAATGGTGCAGTTTGACACTAGCTCAAAGTAGATCTATCTAGGTCTATCAGAACGGTAGTGATTGACTACATCAAGAAGTACATTGAGGCTATGGTGGATCGACAAATGATTCATCAGTCCCGGGTACATGAGAAGTTATCTCGCCGCGTAGTTCGGTTATAATGGCAACGACTACAAATCTGTGGCCACAGTGGGATTGAGTTGTAGCTCAATCCAATTTTATTTTGATCGTTGGTCCAGTAACTGAATATTAATATATCAAGGATTAGATCTGAGGTTGACACTATTTATATGCCTCAGCCTTGACGAGATAACAGATGATGAAAGGATTTGATTGCACGGTAGCCATACCATTGACACATGGCATTCTTTGTTGAATCTTTATTTGTTGGGTGGCCATGATGCCTTGCTAGATGCCAATCTTGGTCTGTGTAATAGCTTACTATATAGAATAAATATATGTAAAAATAATATAATACTGTAACATATTAAATAGGAAATCCATAATAAAATAGGCGCACGCACTTTGCTCATTTAAATAATTAAAACTAAGTAATATAATTACTTTATGTTTTATAGAAATATATACATATCAAAATATAAAACCGTAAAAAAAGGACGCTGCTGACAGAGGCCCGCTAGAACTCTCTGCTGGATGACTCCCATCCGGCCGCTCCATCACCTATTACCTGCAAAATCATTTAAAACAACGGGGTGAGCACTAATTGCTTAGTATGTAAATCAAAACTGATAACTCATTATAAAATCTTTGGTCCCCATTAAATATTCTTACTGATCATTGATATTCTTTATTTCTCTACTTTCTTTTCTTTATTAGCATTCTTTCTTTCTTATACTCATGCTCATACACATGCATTATCTCTCACTATGTGATACATAATATTATTTATGTATGCATGTGTATTTTATTGATGCATGATAAACTAACTGCTAATTGTCATGTGCAATAAAAGAGAGACTGACTGAGCAAGGGAAAATAATTATCATTTTCTTTTCTATCTCTAACTGTGACTTGCTAATTCTCTCTTTTCTTTCTTTCTTTCTTTCTATCTATCTTTCTTTCTTTCTGCCTTTCTTACTGTTCTGCTGTTGCCGATCGGACTTAGGTTGATGTACGGATTCGGAACCTTTGGCAATGTGAACAACGTATAGCTCTCATCCACATGTACACTGATGAGCTATACGATTTTAAATCTGGCTGCTGATGCCATGGCTGTACATGTGGGCGCTGGGTCGTCACTAAACTGGCGCAATGAATCTCACAGGTTCCCCGTCACAACAACCTTAACTGGACATTCTTAATAATAAAAACCGGCTGTAAGAATGTCATACTGCACATGAAATCATGCATTCTACTTTCTTTCTATTTCTTTCTCAAGAATGTCAATCT
>WYDK02000017.1:5971981-5988123 GCA_009867345.2 Toxicodendron radicans
TACATATATGTATAGCTTATGTTTAGTTTGTAAAGAAAAAGAAAAACCGCGGTATACTTTTACTGTATATTTGCTTTTTATATATACAGATGAGGTATTTTTATTAGATTTACATGTATTAGCTAGAAAGAATAGAATGCATTACAACAACACCGTTCCATGAAACCATTCACTTCTCGGCCAAAATTAAACAACATCCTGTCAAACCATACAAGATCGAACACCCCGTTTCATCAAGCCGTTCTAAACATATCTGAAGACTTATTTGAAAATCCTAACACACATTCAAGATCTGAAGCAAAACAACTGTTCCATATGAACGAACGGTCGTTCTTGAAGACCATTCCCTCATGAAAGTGATCGTTCCATCACATCGTTCATGACTCTGGAATTTTGACAAATTTTGAAGATTTGAAGAGGAAAGCCCGTTTTGGAAAAGGAGTGATTATTCGAGCTTAAGTCAAGATTTTGAGATTTGAAGAGTCGGACTTGAACAACAAGTCAAGATTTTGGAATTTGAAGCATCAGACCTGGACGACCATTTGCGATAGATGAACGCACGTTCCCATGAACTATCAAGCCATTCCAAGAAGGAACGACACCATTCCACCAAGTCGTTCATTGCTTTGGAATTTTTAGACTTCAAGTGATCCAAGAAGGAACAACCATTCACATCTAAAGGGACACCCATTCTAATGAACGGAACAACCGTTGCGAGAAAAAGAACAAGCAGTGAAACCTTAAAATTTGAAGAAAAATGACAGTTGGTGTCAGGAACGACTATTCGCGATAGTGGAATGACCGTTCCGCTGGCAAAATTTTGTCGAGATCGGTCGTCACGGCCAACAAAATTAATTAATTTATCCTAATTACAGTAGTTAGCGATAAGCAGGGTCGAATCCACAGGGAGCAATTACTTATGACTAAATGTATATTTAAGTAAACGGAAATAAAAAAGACAATTGGTTGGTTGAAATTATGCTACAAAACAATTTTCGAAAATAAAGAAAATTAATTAAAACTAAATCAATTTATAGGCAATTATCTAAAGACTCGAAATAAAAACTAGTTTAAGCTTGGTATTAAAAACGTTGCCGTTACGGTTTTGGGTCGATACAAGACTAACCCTCACAACACTCTATAACGCTCTAGGTTTCCTAAACTTATAAGGCAAGTCAAACCCATAAAATCGCTCACTGGTACTCTAGGTATAATCTATCATGTCTCACCCGATTACTCAAGTTCGATTGGCTAAAGACTATCATGGAACAAATGTAACATGCAAACACCACTAGCTGGTACGTAATTAACAAATACAATTCATTAACATGTAATATCAAATTAACCAATTATACAATACATGCAACACACGTAGAAATGGAATTAAACGTGAATAAAACTTTTGTTACAATCGTCGTGAGGTAATTAAAAGCAATATTCAACATTTAACGGTTTCAAACTAACATGTATCGTGCAATCACTTTTAATCAACAATAACGCTCAACGAATAACACGGTAATCAAATAATATACATTAACTATATTAAAGTATCGAAATTGAACACGAAACGAAAAAAAATATAGTCAAAACAAAATACTACCAAATATCCACTGATCGAACTCATCCAACTAGTCGAGAAATATCGACGCGGGTTGTGGGTGTCAATATCGATCTCGCCTCTACCGTAACGGACAACTGGGAACTTAGTCGCTCATCAGGATGTTGACGGGGGCTGGAATGTTGTGAACGGGGCTGGCCATGGTGGAGAGGCAATGGCCGATGTCGATATGGTGCACCAAAGGAACGAATCTGACCAACGGAATGCCTGAAAGTCGAAGCATCACAACTCGTCGGAATACGTTAATTTTCTGGTGAACAATCTCGGAACTGAGATCCAAACACACCAATGGGTAGATCTGAACTTAGAGAGTCTAGATCTACTACTGTGGAGTTGAGGAGTCACCGAAAAATGCCTGGATCTAATGTGGAAGCCGAACGGTCACAGTGGCGCGTGGAGGTGCGTGAGACGACTGAACGGTGATCTGAAAGCATAGGATGATGGTCGAGGACCTCTGGATGATGAATCCACTAGCGGGCAGATTAGATGACGCTGAAAAATGTCGGGATCTGACGTGGAAGGTGGTGAAAAGACACGGCGGCACGTGGTGGCGAGTAGAAGGCTAAAACGACAAGGGATCTACGTGTGGAAGCCGAACAGGTGATGATCCAGGCTGGAGGAAGTTGAACAGTTGCCGGAGCAGTTGAAATCTCACTAGAAAGCGTGGTGGAAGTCTAAGAAACGCGATGGCGCGTGGAGGTGGCGTGGAGGTGATGGTATGGAGGTGATGTGAATTGATGGTGGAAGACGAATGAGGGTATGGGAAGGTGAAGGGTTGTTGGAGGCTGTGGAAGGTGGAGATTCTACTGTGAAAAATGATGGTTGCTTGTTCAATGAAGGAAAAGCCCCTGTTGAATGAAAAAAAATTCATTTATATAGTCAAACTGGAAAATATCCATTTGGCCCCTACACAATTAAAAAGTGACAAGATCATCCCCTGTAATTATGAAATTTAACCCCTTGTTTTGCATAAAAAAGACAATAATAAAACCTAATCCATAAACCACCACTTAATATCAACTCAAATCAATTCCAAAATCTTTCAATTCATGCAAAATTCACAAGAAAATATTAGGAAGTGATTAATATGAATGAATTCATAATTTTCTCAAATTGTCTCAACATTTATTCAATTAATGCATAACAAGAGTTAATTAATCATCTTAATTGAGTCATTTTCATGACTCTAACACACTCCCCAACTTACTCTTTGCTCTTCCTCGAGTAAAGTCAAAAGAACTTTTTCAATATTTTCACTAAATCATACATAACCACATCCATCCACAACCAAAGCATTTATTAAAAAGTAAAGTGAAGAATTTGAACACACAACAAGCAAACAACACAATCCTAAATAAAGAACTAAAGTTTCTGTCAAGATTTGCCTATCTCCATTCAAGCTTCTCAAACACACATTCATTCATATCACAATATCCAAATGTCATGCAAAACTCTCCAACTTATGTACATGCAACATAATGCTCAATTTCCACACAAGATTTTAACATTTCGTTTCTTTTTCATTCATCACTTGATTTATTTTCTTTTCTTTTCTTTTTTCTATTTCTTGCCTTAACTTCTTAAGCTTTTTAAAAGGTCCGTAAAGCGGGCTTTAAGTCAATGACTCCCAAACCAGACGCGTATAGGGCACTAAGTGTAGAACACCCCTCGGACTTACTCACCCGAACCAACTAAGCTACAAGTCAAGAATTTTTTTTTTATAAAGCTTATGATCTATGTATTGACTTATTAAGCTTTTTAAAAGACCCACGTAGCGAGCTTTAGGCCAACCACTCCCAAGCTAGATAGCTTTAGGGGATTAGGTGTAGAACACCCCTCGAGCTTACTTACTCAAGTCAACTAGGCTACAAATCAAAACCAAATCATCAAGCAGCAATTAAACACTTTTAAAGACAAAGATTAACATTTTTAACACGTGCAAGATAATAAATGAAAATTTGCTCCATGGGTATGTAAAGTATGAGGGAGACTTGCATAAACACTAAGACACATGACATTCACACAAAATGGTGTCTAACCACAATTATGGACAAACCTATCACATAACAGAAACATCAGTTCAATGTTTAAAATCATGTTGTAACAAACCATATTCAAAACCCTTACAAAACCTTTTAATTTTACCTCAATTGTTTAAAAAATGGTGATCATGCATGCGTCCATGAAAATTTTTAAAATTAGCTCATTTTAGTTCACTTTTACCATTTTTGGACTCACAAGAGTAAGAAATGTCATATTTTCAACAAAACTCAATCATGCCACAAACATTTAAGCATATTCCATTCAACACAATCTCCTCAAAAAAATGCACAATCTCTCACCACACATCATCAAAGCACAATCCACAAAATCATCATCAGATAAAGTCAATCATCACACAGTTTTCTCTCAACACACAATCAACACTTCTATATAATCAATAAACAGGTCTCCCCAACTTCATTTGTCATTGTCCTTATTGACTCTCAACTACAATTGTTCTCCCCAACTCATCATCAAAATATAAATTTCATTTGGCAAAAAAAAAAAAAAATATATATATATATATATAAGATGGAGAGATACAACCTGAGAGACAAGAATGGGGTTGTCAACAATGTGGGTCGTGGAGCGCAATGAAACGAAGCTTTTGACTAGTCAATAGGAGTCCAACCATGGAGATTCCTACAAAGACAAAAACAAGCAAAAACATCAAAAATACCAAAGAAATAAAAATAAACATAAACATAAACATATTTACAAATGTGGTTTGCCTCCCACAAGTGCTAAATTTAAAGTCTTCAGCCGGACTTCATGCGCTTAAATGACTAAGTTTGTTCTATCAAATAACACTCCTCAATCACATCACCATCAGTGATGCCATCGACATAAGGTTTAATTCTTTGGCCATTCACCTTAAAAACTTGTCCCGTCTTTGGGTTTTGAATTTCAATAGCTCCATGCGGGAAAACAGGGAGGACAATAAAAAGGTCATCCCAACATGATCGAAGCTTGCCCGAAAAGAGACGGAGTTTGGAGTTAAGGAGCCACACTTTTTGATTAGGAGAGAATGACTTTCTAACAATGTGTTTATCATGAAAAACTTTAGTCCTCTCTTTGGAGATAAGAGAGTTCTCATAAGCTTCGTGTCTTAGCTCATCTAACACTGACAGTTGGAGTTTCCTATGATCTCCGGCTAAGGTTATATCAAAGTTCAATTTCTTTGTGGCCCAATATGCCCTATGTTCAAGTTCTACGGGTAAATGTCATGTTTTCCCATAAACTAACCGATAAGGAGACATGCCAATAGGGGTACAAAATGTGGTTCGATAAGCCCAAAGTGCATCATTCAGGCGTACCGACCAATCTTTACGGTCAAACTGTACTGTTTTCTCTAAGATCGTCTTGATCTCCCTATTAGCATGTTCCACTTACCCACTAGTTTGAGGATGATAAGGTGTGGCAATGCGATGATGATTGAGTATTTTTTCATAAGAGAGCCAAAGTGTCGATTGTTGAAATATGAGCCACCATCACTAATGATGACATGTGGGTGGCCAAAATGACTAAAAATGTGAGATTGAATGAAATTGATGACCACTCGGTGATCATTAGTTTTAGCGACAATGACTTCCACCCATTTGGACACATAATCTACCGCTAGCAAAATGTATTCAAAGCCAAAAGATGAGGGATATGAACCCATGAAATCAATATCGCACACATCAAACACTTCCACAACCAAAATAGGATTAAGGGGCATCATGTCTCGTTTACCAACATTTCCCACTTTTTGACATGAAGTAAAAGCGCGGCAATAAAAGAATGTATCACAGAAAATAGTTGGCCAATAAAAGCCACATTGAAGTATTTTATGTGTGGTCTTCTTGCCACTATAATGACCACCACAAGCATATGAATGGCAGAAAGCGAGTATGCTTGAAAATTCATGATCTGGGACACATATCCTCAGAATTTGATCAGTACACACCTTGAAAAGATCTGGGTCGTCCCAAAAATAATGCTTGATGGTTGCAAAGAAATGATATTTTTTAGTTTTGGACAATCCTGATGGCAATTGCCCTATAACTAAACAATTAACTATATGGGCATACCAAGGTTCTTTCGTTTGGGATATAGCAAATAATTGCTCATCCGGAAATGAATCATTCAAATTTGGACAAGGAGTGAACTCTGTAAAGAGTCGAGACAAATGATCAGCAACAGTGTTGTCTCTACCATTTTTATCTTTAATCTCAAGATCAAATTCTTGCAATAATAGAATCCATCTAATCAATTTAGATTTAGTGTCTTTCTTGTCTAATAAATATCTCACGACGACGTGGTCAATAAAGACAACTATCCTAGATCCCAACAAATATGACCGGAACTTATCAAGGGAATATACTACTGCAAGCAATTCTTTCTCTGTTGTAGTGTAATTGCGTTGAGCATCGGAGAGTGTTTTGCTTGCATAGTATATCACAACAGGCTTTTTATCTACCCTTTGACCAAGAACTGCACCAATGGCGTGGTCAGACACATCACACATAATTTCAAAGGGTAGATTACAATCAGGAGGTTGCATAATTGGTGTCATGGTTAATGCATTCTTTAGCGTGAGAAATGCTTTCATACAGTTTTCATCAAATGCGAATGTCGTTTCTTTAGCAAGTAAATCACACAAAGGTTTAGAAGTCTTGCTAAAATCCTTGATGAAGCATCTGTAAAATCCTACATGACCAAGGAATGATCTAATTTGCTTGATTGATGAAGGCGGCGGTAATTGAGAAATCAACTCAACTTTTGCCTTATCGACGGCAATCCCCTGCTTCGAAACCACATGACCTAAGACAATTCCCTCTTGAACCATGAAATGGCTCTTCTCCCAGCTTAGAACAAGATTGGTATCTTTACATCTCTTTAACACCAATGTAAGCTTATCGAGACAACCATTAAAAGATGTATCAAATACAGAGAAATCATCCATAAAGACTTCAAGGAATTGACCCACCATGTTGGAGAATATCGATCACATGCACCTTTGAAACGTTGCCGGAGCATTGCACAACCCAAAGGGCATGCGACAGAAGGCAAACGTACCAAAAGGGCATGTAAACGTGGTCTTTTCCTGGTCTTCTAAGGCAACTGACACTTGATTATATCCTATATAACCATCTAGGAAACAACAGAAAGCTTGCCCCGTGAATTTCTCTAATATTTGATCAATGAATGGAAGCGGGAAATGTTATTTCCGAGTGGCTAGGTTAAGCTTCTTATAGTCAATATAAACTCACCATCCTGTAGGAGTACGAATAGGAATTAACTCACCTTTTTTCATTTTCAACAACAGTGAGGCCACTCTTCTTAGGTACGACATGGGTCGGGCTCACCCATTTGCTATCAGAGATGGGATAAATGATACCCACATCAAGCCATTTGATTACTTCTTTCTTTACCACCTCTTTCATGTTCGGGTTTAGTCTTCTTTGAGCGTCATGCACCGGTTTAGCATTTTCTTGACAAAAAATTCGATGCATGCACAAAGAAAGGCTAATCCCACGCAAATCAGAAACATACCAACCAATATCTTCCTTAAGAATGAATTTCAGTTCAGCTCTTGGATTCAGAGTATGGATTCAGTTCAGTTCGTGAAATTTCAAGTTTCAGCTTGTGGTTTCAGAGCGTGTTTTCAAGTTTCAGCTCTTGGATTCAAAGTGAATTTCAGTTCAGCTCTTGGATTCAGAGCATGGATTCAGTTATGTTCGTGAAATTTCAAGTTTCAATTTGTGGTTTCAGAGCGTGTTTTCAAGTTTCAGCTCATGGATTCAGTTCAGTTCATGAAATTTCAAGTTTCAGCTTATGGTTTCAAAACTTGTTTTCGGTTTCAGCTCGTGGATTCAGAGTGAATTTCAGTTCAGCTCTTTGATTCAGAGCATGGATTCAGTTCAGTTCATGAATTTTCAAGTTTCAGCTTGTGGTTTCAGAGCGTGTTTTCAGTTCAGCTCGTGGATTCAGAGAAAGAAATTCAATAGTTGGCGCACTTCCAAAGTGAAGTAGTACTTCGGCCATCTTTATTGCAATCTAGTGTCTCCAGACTTGATTCAATAAGCAGAGAGCATGAGTTTTCGAAGTCCGTCTGCGCACTCCCAAAACTGGGGGGGTTATGTTATCCGGTAAAAATCTCACACCTAGGACCCCGCAAGTTGCCAAGTTGACTCTCAACCCCCCCAAGTTGCCAAATTGCAAGTTGATCTCAATCTCTCCTCCACCACACAATTAAATATCTCCATACTTGGACCACATTCATCCACATGGCAAGCACCACTCCATAAGCTCATTGCAATCACTTCTCCTTTTTTAGCGGACTTTTTTTTCTTTTCTCCAGATGTGATCTTTTGCTCTCTAGGAGCTCTTCCCGGATAAGAGAAGCAATTATATTTCTTTGTAAACAGATGAATAAATATACAGTGGATGTAGGATTTGCCTATGACATCTGGACCACTATAAAAATCTTTCGTGTTCTTTAATTTATGCTTTTATTATAATTGTTATTTGATTACACCACAAACACATCAACCCGATCTCAAATACACATCATTTCATGGTCTCACCAATAAAATTTGACTAGCCAGTTCGTTGGCGACTAGCTAGTCCATTGATTAGTCGGTGGTGCAAAATTACCCGTCAACAAACTATAAAATGATTTTCTAAAGTATTTCTCATCCAAAAAATCTTTTACATAAATCTCTAAATTATTATCTCTTTTATTTGCATTAATCCAATAAACTTCATAATTTTATTTTTTCATCTCAAAAATTATTTCTAAAACATGGATGACTATTTCTACATAATTTTATTTTTCATCTCAACATTTTTTTTTTGGTATGGTAATTGGTGGTCACCCTTTACCTTTGCTACAACTTGAATTTAATACCCCTTGGTCTTCTAACCACTCAATCCATCAGGCCACAAGAGTGGTTTATTCGCTCAACACTTATCTCTCTTTGATAAATATTTCTCCTAAATGAACATAGACTTGTTTAAGTCTCAATTATTTTCCTTATCTATTATTTTGAATGATTTAAATTCTCATATAACTCTCTTAATTATTCTATTTATTGCTCTATTAAAATCTTATCATTTATCTCCAAGCCTCTATATAAAGGTTGGAGCTCTTTTTATCCCAGGTAGGGGTGTTCAAGAAAGTCTGTAAACCGAACCAAACCAAATCGGAAACAAAACCGAAAAACCCTTTTTTTGGGGGGAAACCGATTCAGTTTCGGTTCAAGAAATTTCTGAACCGGTTTTCTAGTTGGGTTACTAGTTTGGTGGATTATGAGAACCAGTTAACAGAAATTGGTTTTTACAACGGGTTTTGCAATAAACATTAAAAATCCCATAGGGGCTAACATGGTAAAACCGATAAAATAAAAAATGTAAACACTAAATTCAAATCGCAAAAGTTCAAATCCTCAAATCTCAAATCTCAAATCATCTTTTCACCCTAACTTCGTTCAACTTCAATCCTCAATCTATTGCACTCTGTCTTCAATCCTCAAATCATCTTCAATCTTCAAATCATCTTTTCACACTAGTATGGTTTCATCAAAAAATTCTCTTATGCCACTCCACCTGGTCGTATGAAACTGGCATGCATCCTAGCTCCCGAGACTCTTTCATAGAATTCCAACAATTTCTCCCACTCCTCAGAAGCCCACATGAACGGAGTTGATGCTCCCACATTCATAGCATGAGTAGTTAAAGCAAGTGAATGATTTGAAACCAGTATAAAAACCATACAAATCATTGAAAACAGATCAAGATTGCTTACTACGCAAAAACATAATTTTTTTCAATTATGTATCTCCTAATCAAGATTTAAAGGATAAAATTGGATTTTGTTAGTCCAAGTTGGCAAAACTAATGTTGGAGATTAATGATGGGTGGCGAGTGTATAGATTTTGAAATCAAGGGTCGTCAATGTTTGCCCAGGATAGGGGTCAAAATGTAATTCAGCATAAGAACAATTTTTTTTTGGATATTGAATGGAGCATTAGTATAATTTTTCAAATTAACAGCAACCACCAATAACATCTGGCTGTGTTTTATTAGGGTTTTCATTTCACATGAAAAGGGTAAAAAAATGGCGATTAGAAGCAAAACAAACATGATCTTTAAAGAAATGCTGCATCATCGACCATTATCCTCCTCCGTTTTCATATCACCGATTCGTTTCACTTTACCTGGCTTAGACCGTTTAAGTATCCAACGTTCAGTCAGCTTTGGCGGTGTTCGCTGCGCCGCCTCTGATTCCGGCTCCGACAAGAAGGTATCAGCTCGGCTCTCTCAAGTTCAGCAACTATTGCAAGAAGCCGAGGAGCGAGCTAGCTCCGCTGGCAATGACCCCATCCCTAAAATTACGCTAGGTACTTGAAATTTAATTATCATTTTCGTTTAAGAGAGACAAGTCATAATTAAACTTACCCAATCAGCATTTGCTTACAGATCATGTGACTGTTAGCTTTGCCCGAAGTGGTGGGCCTGGAGGTCAAAATGTGAACAAAGGTATGCTGCTCTCTACTTCTATATTGTGTTTTAATTTTGCACAAATGTGGCTTCGGCATATCTTAATGGGTATGTTACTGTAATTGATTTTACAGTGAACACTAAGGTGGACATGCGTTTCAATGTTAAAAATGCGTATTGGCTGAGTGACAGGGTCAGACAGAGGATTATGATAATGGTTTGTTTTTTTTATCATTTCTTATTGTATGTTTGAAAGTCATTGTCGCATGGAAAATAAAAATTAATCTAGATAAGAGCAGGGGATAAGAGTTCCATTATATCGGATTATAGGGTTCTGAGCTCTAGTTTCAGATATTTTTAACTTTCATATAATAGGAAAAAAAAAAAACAAAGGACCAGGGCCTTCTTATATCACCTAGGATTTCTTTGGGGCGATTTTGATTCATTTTTAGCGTCCTAAGATTCTATAACGACTAGAAAATTCATATTTTTCTGTATCACGAAATTGTGAATGTTAAAAAAGTACCAAAAGCTGAGAATAGATAGTTTTAGAATGCAGAATTTCCAGTTCAATGTTTGGCTCTAAAACTGGTAAAAATAAATAGTTTAGAGATTAATGTCTAGTAAAATTATGGATTCTAGACATGGGAGGTATGGATTTTATCAGCTATGTACTGAATGACAGTATTTCCCCTTTCCTGGCGATAAATATGAGAGAGATTATAACTTATTGGTGAGATCTTAGGTGAATTTTCTGAAAATATGTGACTGTTGTGTTATTAAGTTAGCTTTCGCGCTCCTTTCTGTTGAAATTCATGAAATTGTATTCAGTTAGATTATTGTAAGTGTTCAGTATATTTTGATTAAATAAATTGTTTAGTCATCATGTGATAAAAATATATCATGAATGGCACCCTCAAATTCCTGTGGCTTACATCAAGCAAACATTCTCACACCGGTCAAGAGGTGCAATAACCCCAAGAATAATCCTCTCTCTGTCTATGTGCTTATGTGTGAGGGAATGTGTAAATGTGTATGGGTGGGTGGGTGTCTACAAAATGGATGGCCTCATTTTGAATTTCATTTAACTCTTATGTTTGTGACTACTTTTCTAAAATTGGTCATGGTAGCCATTTGCTTGTCTTTGTTCAGGTTCTCAAATGATTGTTTTGTATGTAAACAGGAGAAAAATCGAATAAACAAGGATGGTGAAATTGTGATTTCTTCAACAAAGACTAGAACACAGAAGTTTGCTTTTGTTCCTCTTCTTCTTTCTGCTGTCCATTTTGCTTATATGCTGTCCATTTTGCTTATATGTTGCGAAAGCAAATAGTTTGATTGTACCATTCTTCTTCAGGGGTAACATTGAAGATGCTTTAGGGAAACTACAGGTACCTTATTACTGTAGTTGCTTGTTGCTTCGCTTTGTTTCTGCAATGATAAGTTGCTGTCATATTTTTTCCGTAAACTAAACTAGAGCTCTAAATATTATAAACTGCCCTTGAGTTCTTGATCTAATGCTGATGATTTAGACAAGATTTTATCTGCATGTTGTCTGGCACATTAAAGAATTGACCATAATTGACATTCATTACATTAATCTTAAAGTAGATGTGTCACCACTGTGTGAGATGCTTTTAATTTTCTTTGGAGCTGTGACCTTTTACCTCTTATGAATTCACTAAACAGGCAATCATTGATGGGGCCTCATACGTCCCGCCACCTCCTTCTGAAGAGCAGAAGAAAAAAATTGCTAAGTTGTAAGAGCTCAACCAACCTATGTTGTATAATATGATTTTTCTTTAATCATTTCCGCCTGCTGGTCTCCATTTGAATTATTTTGATTCTATATAGTTTAGAGGTGATATTTGAATTTTCTGTTTGCACTTTTACTAGCACACTTAACAAAAATAGCAAGTTAAACATAAACAGTTTAAAGTCTTTCAGTTTTTTTTTTTTTCGTTCAATCAATTATCACTTGAATGATATGATTATAACCTATAATTACTATTATCAATAAAAGGACATATAAGTAAATTGCAAACATAGAAATCGTTTTTAGATATCATCAATTATAAAAAAAAACACCATATATGCCTTCTTAAAACTATTGAGTATTAGGTGTGACTAAACCCTATGAAGTGTTAAGTAAACAAACCCTAAGGGCAATGGATTGACCTATTGTCTTCTATGTTTTAAAGGGCTGCAATCGGGGAGCAGAAACGCCTTAAAAGTAAAAAGGCCCTTTCAGATAAGAAGGCATTTAGAAGAAGTCGGGACAGTTGGGACTAATTTACTGCACATTAAGGTTTCAGTTTTTGAATTATTATATTCATAGTGGTCATCCTTGCCCTACAATTCAGAAAGCCTCAGGAGAGTATAGACTACTGGAGAGAAGTAGCAGTGCTTTTGGCCATGTTTCTTAGTCAAAATTATTAGATATCTTCTTGATGTAAAATTACAACATTATACTTTCATTAAGCATGCACTTGGTGTACTGTATTGGATTGGACCAATTTTTTAGATTATGCTTTGGATAATACAAATTGGACAAAATAATTAGATTCAAATTTTATAATTATATAATAATTCATTTAAATAATATATATATGTATGATGAAAGAATTAGATATGATTCTGGGTTGGGAAAAGATGGAAAGGTTAGTGATGTGGTGGATGAGACTCTTTGGAAGTGGCCGATTGCTACCATTTGGTCCCTTATTGATGAGAAATTCGATCAATTTCCAACCATCCTTTGATGATGATACCATTTGGTGGTTGCCTTCTAAGATTCTCTATGATTCTTTGGATGGCCATCAAAGGTAGATTACCCACAAGAGACAAACTCCTTAGGTATGGAGTTACTTCCAATGCTTTTTGCTGCGTTTGTAATGTGGAACATGAAACCCTTGATCATCTTTTCTTTAATTGTCCTTTTTCGTTTGGGGCTTGGTCCACCTTGATGAGGGATGTGGGACTTGGGTATTTGAAAGACAGTGGAATGAGTTTATTCATCATATTACTCGGAAATGACATGGGAAGAAACTTAAGTATGTGTTGGGTAAACTTTGTTTAAGTATGACGGTTTATTGGCTTCGGAGAGAGCGTAATAGTAGATGCTTTGGAGGAGATTAGAGGGATAAAAGAACCATCATTAGTACTATCCGATCAACTGTTAGAGATAAGACCATGGATCTTAGGAACATCATCCCAACTCATGAGGGGAGGAAGGTGGCGGAAAAGTGAGGCCTTCCTAACTTTATATTCAAAAGACATGTTATGATCTAGATGTTGTAAGATCCTTCTTGTTTCTTTTACTTTTTTTGGTGGACTTGGTTGTTTGTGCTTCCTAACCTCGGGGTTTGTCCTATGGTAGGAATTTTGTGAATGCTTGTAAATGTTTACATAGTTTAGCATATGATTTTGTGCCTAACCTTGGGTGTTTGTCCAATGGTAGGTTGGCCCTTTTTTTCCAAAGGCCTTTGTACAAATTTTCCTTTTTTATGAATTTACTTATATATATATATATATCATTTGTTTCATTCTGAATAGTGTTAATGATATACAGTAAGACCTCTCTATAGTGATACTCTATATATGAATAATCTCTATGTAGTTTATAAAAAAATTTGGTCCTAACTTGGGTCAGTTATAAATAAGAATAAACTCTACATTGAAATAACTTATAACTTTTTTAGGGTTCCGTCTTAAGGAGCTAGCCCCCACATAGTAATAATCGTTTGTATATTGTAAAAAATATATGTTATGTTATATTAAAAGGTTTAAGATAAAATAAAATATTAATCTAAAATTGTTTGAGTTGATGATTTATACCTTGACATGATCTATTAATTAATTGTTAATGTAGTGCATACTTTACCACTATATCACTTGCATTAAGGATAACTAAGTTAAAATAATAATTTTGTAATTACACCCATATTAAGTTATAACTTTTTCATACTAATAAAATTAGTTTGGTCTTACTATTATCATTATAGAAAGATTTTATTGTATTAGGTTTCTATCAAATCTTAAAGTTATAAGTTTATTATACCCTTTTATATCAATTTACCGAAATAAAATATTTTTTTCTTTTCGTTTTCATTTTTTTTTACCCTTTCATTTTATTTTCTCCTCTGTTCATTAGAAAGTGCTCTCTTAATTCTTCAAGTTTAATTTCTTCACTTCCTAACTTAATAATCTTCACCTCTGTTGTGCAATAAATGTCTAGGGTCCACATGTCACATCTTCAAGGATAAAGATGCGATCTCATCCTCTTGAAATGTGGATAAGACGTACTCCCTAAAATCAAGGGAGTGATAACTCATTACGTAGGAAATGAGATATCTTGATTAACCCAATTTGTAATGAAGATTTTCACATTAACTCTTCTTCTTATTATAATAGTAAAATATCATACAACGTCCTATTCTTACAAATTTGTATGTATTACGACTCTATAACAATGCATATACTATATAAAAAACCCTCTAAATCATTATAAAAGGGGGTGAACAAATGTATAGAGACAAACTTATTCTTGTATTCAATACATCAATAAGATACATATGACGTATGCTTGAGAATTAACAAGTTAAATCTCTTTAAAAATTCCTTGTGTTCTTGCATTGAGATTGCTTTCGTTCAAATTATTGTTCTTATTCATTCTTGTTGATTATTCATAATCACGCATCCATCCAATCCAAATCTGGCAAGGTCAATCGAGTTTCTCTAGTTGGTGCAAATTTTCGTGACATTTTGGCTATAGAAGGAGGGCCCCCGTAAAGTTTTCCCTGTTTTCCAATAGATTCTTTTCCATCTTTTCAATTGTAAAAGATCAATCATGATTCATATCATTAGATCCAAGCTCCAAAAGCAAATTCGTTTCTAGATGCGAAAATTCGAGCTTGATAAATTCTGAATTTGGAAAAGTAGCAAGCATAAGATTTGTAGCCCTTTGAGTTATCTTTCCAACGGTCCAAGAATCATCCAAATCCGAGGTCTATAGCTTAAGTTATCATCCAATTACTGAAGCATTTTTAGGCTCGTAGCTAATAAACGCGACCTTGTCGCCATAGTTCGCCATCCCGACCTCATTAGCTCTAGCTTGTAGCTCAATAGCCCGAGCTCTTCATCTCGAGCTCGTCAGTTCAAGCTCTTCAGCCCGAGCTTGTTATCTCAAGGTCGTCGGCCTATAGCTCGTTAGTGCAGATTCGTCTATCCAAGCCTGTTAGCTTGCGCATTGCTCGTCCTTTAGCTTGCAGCTCAGCACCTCGATTCCCAATTCACCATTCAGCTCGAAGCTCGCTTCTCAAGTCAGCTTGACCTTCAGACCATAGCTTGTAAGCATGATTTTATCGTCTAGGTACCCTCATCTCGTAGCTCATCATCTTGAGATCGCTAGTTCAAGTTCGTCGGGCTGCACTTGTCCTTGCGAGGTCGTCACCTTGAGGTTGTCAATCCGAGCTCCAAGCTCGTCTTTTAACTCATTGCTTAGCTTGCTCTTCATATCAGTAACCCAGCTCTCTTTTCAAGTCAATAGGCCAGCAACTTGAGCTCGTAAGTTCCTAGATCACGTTCTGCATAAATCAAACTTTCTAGTTCGGTAAAAGCCGACGCTCGCATTGCGCTTGGCATAAATTGAACTATTGCATTTGATAAAAGCCCGCGCTCATTGCGTCTGACATAAATCGAACTCTTCAATTCGATACAAGCCCATGCCCATCACACTTGGCATAAATCAAACTCTTCAGTTCGATACAAGCCCGCGCTCATCGCATCTAGCATAAATCAAACTTTTTAGTTCGATACAAGCCTGCGCCCATCATGTCTGGCATAAATTGAACTATTTAGTTTGATACAAGTGTTAGTGTATACCCTAGGAACCAATAGCGTTGTCAGTTTCGGGCACTTTATCTTGTAAATAAATATTTGAAATATCAATAAAAGAATAGTTATTTTTCACATGTTAGTAAACTGCTTCATTTGTATG
>WYDK02000017.1:6008169-6021755 GCA_009867345.2 Toxicodendron radicans
CGAGTAGTTGATAGATCGATTAAAGTTCACGAGCTGCAGAAGCTCGCGAGTAATTCGAGCCTATTCCCAGCAAGCTCGAACTCGCCTCGAGTAAGTAGTCGAGCCTCTGAAATGTGATCGAGCTCGTGTTGATCTCTTGAATATGCGAGTCGAGAAACTGCTCGATTCGAGTCGAATCCGAGTAGCTCGCGAGCTACTCGGTTCGATTGCAGTCCTAATTAGAACATATATTCTCATGAATTAACATATATTTACCGAATTACCCTTTTATCATTTATTTTAATTGTATACGAATTTCTATTATTTTAAAAACTTTAAGGCGGAATTTGTTATATAATCAAACCTCGGGGATTTTTTTAATTTTTAACTATAAATGGAAATAAAAATCAGTTCCACAAAATAACATTTTAATCAACTTTTAAAACTTTTCATTTTCACCCTCAACTCTACTCTTAACTCTTAAGTCTTAACCCAAAGTCATCTGCAGACTCAAACTCAAAAATCTCAAAATGATCTCTTCACTTACACTTGGCAGAAATCTGTATCTTCGTCACTCTAACCCGTCACCATTTCTGAAATTCAAAGCTCCTTCTTTTTCTCTCAAACGGTCACTTTTCTTGCCCTCCAACGCCCCACTTCAAAAGCTTAACAATGCCAGAACAAGAATCCACCACAGAACCATCGTAGCTTGTTCGCCGGAGAGAGTTTCTCCGGCTAAAACGCTCCGGAAGATTCTTGAGTTGCCTGGGGTCCATCAGGGCCCCGCTTGTTTCGATGCTCTCAGTGCTAAACTTGTTCAAAATGCCGGCTTTCTTTATTGTTTTACTAGTGGTAAGTTATATGTTATATGTTTTGTTAATTTGCTTGGTTTTTATTTGATTAATGAGATTGCATGATATGGTTTAGTTTCAACTTTTGTAATTGTTACTTTTCATTGAGGTTAGTGAAGCTTGTAGAAAAGGCATTTTTTTTACTGTTTATGTGTTCTCTTTAATGATTGAACAGATTCCATGATGTGTGTTTTTTCATTTTTTCTTGTTTCTGTTATGTTATGTGGTTTTTTTTGTCTGATTATATGGGTTAGTTTCAGTTTTCTGTAATTGTTGCTTTTCATTGAGTTTATTGAAGATTGTAGAAAAGGTAGTTTTTTTTTTTTTTTTTTATTGTTTATGTGGTTTTCTTTTAGTGATTAATCAGACTGCATGATGGGTGATTTTTTCATTTTGAGTTATTAAGTTTAAATACTGAGTTTAAGATTATTATTATTGCTTTTTTATTTGTTAATGGGGGATGATTAGTTTCATTACAGAGAAGGCTGGTTTTGTTTGTTGTTTTGGTTATGTTATGTTATGCGTTTTCTTGTTTTGTTTATTATATTGAATTTTTTATGAAGTGGGTTTGTTTCAATTTGATTTAATACTTGAGTTTGAGATCGTTCTTCTTTTGGGATAATTAGTTTCATGGTAAAACATCTAGGTTCACTACTAAGCTTCTAGAAAAGTTTGTTTTTTTTTTTTTTCCTTTTCTTCTTTTAGGTGGTCACTGAGAATGGATGATATGGGATTGTTTCAATTGTTATTCGTTGGGATGATTTGATTTCATTGTGAAACATCTGGATTTTATTGTATTTGGTGTGTGGTTGTGTTTTTAATGAGGCTTTTGGTGTGATTATGATCGTCTATTTGGAATTCTTTGATTTGAATACTTGGAATTTGGGCTAAGAATGTTAAATGCAACTGTTTTATGCTCATTAATATCTGGGTTGTTTTAACAGTTGATTTATGATGTGCTTAATGCAAAGTTAAAATGCTTGATAAAATTTCATCACGTGTTAGTGGTTTTGATAGATTTTGCTTTTGAGAGTCACTGGTTTTTGTTGTAACTCTTATGATTTTGGTTGAAAATAATTGGTAATTTCTCTTGTTTGTAAGATTGTGATTTTAAGTATTTACTCATTTTCCAATCTCATGAGCCACTGTACTTTGATTCAATAGTTCGAATAGGGACGGAGAATGGTCAAACTTGTTTTTGATAAATTCTAGGTGTGGTTTATTCCACCGGTGGCATGTATTTAGACTCACGTATAGATACGATGTTTCTTGTTGGATGATTTCAGTCTAGTGAATATCTCATTGTTCTTGATCGTTTCTGACAAATATGCAAAAAGTAATTAGTAGTACAGCTTTGATTGGTTGCTTTTTTCTGTGTGCCAGACTATTATTTGTTATACTGATCTCTAGAGATTTCTTTACCAGGTATCAAGTTAAAATGGATACATAATTTTTTAAGCAATTAAGTTTAGCAGGATTTTTAAGTTAATGTATCATGTTTAGTTGGGATATAATATTAGCTCTGATCCTTTTTTCTAAGAAGGTTAACCAAAAATCAGGGAGCAAATGTGAAGAAAACCACAAGAAGGAAAAAGATTAATGCAGTCTGTAATTACCTTTTTTCATATAAATAAGAATTTTCTATTACTTAGGCCACATATTTTCTCACTCAATTGGCAAACAAGTTTGTTAATGTCATTACATGATTCCACCAGGATATTCTATATCTGCTGCTCGATTGGCCTTGCCAGACACTGGATTTTTGTCCTATGGGGAGATGGTGGATGAGGGCCAGCAGATCACCCAAGCTGTGACGATTCCTGTTATAGGGGATGGTGATAATGGATATGGTAATGCAATGAATGTTAAGAGAACCGTCAAGGGATTTATCAAAGCTGGCTTTGCAGGAATCATTCTTGAAGATCAGGTTCATATTTTATAAATTTTAAAAGTTTCTTGAATGGTTAGGCTGTGCTAAGCCTTTTTGGCTGTATTTTTCCCCCACTTTAGAAGTTGGATGGCTATTTGGGATTTTTTCAATTAGGTTCATTGTAGATATTTTTGAAACACAAAAGGTTTTTTTGCACCTATGCTGTTTTTTCTTCGAAAAATCATCAAAAGTTACTTATATTTACAGTATACTTTATCTGGTTCAAGCATGAGTGTAGTGCAGGTATTGCTTTTATGGATAGAATTCAAAATAACTTCATGTTCTAGGATATTGAAATTTGGTTTAGAACTTAGAAGTGTCTGCTGCCAAGTGTCTGCATGTGCATGAATAGAAACAGAAGTTAGGTTTTAAGCAAACAAGCCTCAGACCTCTTTAGGCCTATAAGCATGTGGAGAGAGAAATGGTAGAAGTGGGGTTGAAAACATTTTTGAGGTTGTGAGTGAAGTAATGGATATTGGCTTGGAATTTTAAACTATGGCATGAATAATGTATTTCAAAGACTGAACAACAAAAAAAAAATGGAATTGAAACTTAGAATTGGCAATTTGAAAAACTTGGTCTTCCCTTGGGTTTGTAAAAAAGGCATTAGGAAAACAACTTGAAGAGTTCATAGAAAGAATCTACCTCCGGGTCACAAGAATGATTGGGTCACAAAGAAATTCAAACTTATTTTTCGAGATAAATTTTTGTTTTAAGAAAATTGAGACCTTAAATTTCTCAAAAATATGTTCTAATTATACTCTTAAATATGTTAGGAACCTCTCCCAACTCAGCCAACAACAACAGAAACAAGAAGCAACAAAACAATATAAACCCAGAAAATCAACGCACTTAGTAGCCAAAACCCAGAAAAGCAAGACAACCAACACTTCTATTGATATTCCAGAAACAAAATAAAAACACACAGCAAAAGAGTCTAGCCAAAATCACTCAAAACAAGATCAAACAAACAGAAAACTCAACAAAAGAAACAAGAATAATGCTAGACTTCGAGGGCCAGCTTCTCCCTAATTACTAGACTTTGAGGGCTAGTTCCTCCCTAATTTCTTCTATTTTCCTCCCTCCCCTAGTCTGCTCTCTCCCGCTCTTTTTATCCTCCAGCTCCTTCTCTCTCCCTAACTGAATCCCTTTGCTGTCCCAACCCACAATCGCCACCTGTTCTAGCCTAAACCCATGGAAATTTCCTGCCAACAACCCTTCAATCCACTACTTTGCTACCTTATTTATCCTTTCCTACACCCTCATCATCAAGGTCTCATCATTACCCTCCTTAAGCAGTACCACTTTGCCCTCAAGGTGGGAAGATGGGAATTATTTAAAACTTTTTTTCTCCGCAATGGTGTCCTGGAGAGAATTTGGCATCGCATCGAAAACAAAGCCCTTTCTCCTTTTTCTATTGAATCTCATCTTTTGTCATTCGTCGGAAAGCGTGTGTTCTTCGTGGGATAAAACTAGAATCAAACGGTTGGTTCATTGTTGTACTTAAACTCCGGTAATCGGCGGCTATCACGCCACTAGATAGTGCCTCTTCCGAAGACTGTCGTGCAGGTGAGGGTGTTGTCGTTGGTCTCGGTTTATGGGAAGCGAACTGGATTTTGTGAAAATCGGCCAAGTTGTTATAAAACGGTTGGGCCTTTGACCCGAATCCAATTGATCCATTTGTGCACCCCAACCCATTTTCCTTCCATTGATTTCCAGGCCCAGTCTTCATTTCATCCTCAGCTTATCCAAGACCATGTTCAAACCCAATTTCAATTCGTCCAAGCCCATGCCCAGTTATGCTTGTTCTTCCACATTTACCCGGCCCAGATTTTAACTCTTCCAAAGCCCAATTTTTCTCTTCAATTCCTTGGGCTAACTCTAATAGTTGAATCAAGTTGGTGGGCTAGGCAAATCTGATTTTAGCCTTGAGCTCGTTTACAAATGCAGCCACCAGAATCTCCTCTTTCTCCTCCACTAGAGAAGCCGATATCGCTTGAAATCGTTGCCGGTACCCTTCCACCATGCCTAGTTGTCGGATTCCCATCAACTCCTCATAAGGACTTCTTTCTTGTGACCCACTGAAACGAGGAAGCAGTGACAATTTAAAAGTCGACCAGGACGTCACCGGTGCTCGAACCTCCATCCACTTGTACCAGTTGATGACATCGCCGTCCATACACACCGTCGCCGCTGCGAGTTTGTCCTGCTTTGATATTCCATTAACTGGGAAATATCTTTCTACCCTAAACACCCAACCATATGGATCTTCACCGGAAAAAATGGGGAGCTCAAGTTTCCAGCCACCCATCTCGCCTCGATTTTGCATGTAAGTATTTGAAGTTCCGCCTTCAATTGGATTACCTAGATTTCGGTCCTGAACATTTTCTGATGACCTCGGCCTCTCTGGAGAACCTTCCCTTTCTCTCCTTCTGATGTCTTCTTCATCCTTTCTTCTCATCCAAGTTTGTATCTCCACTAGGCAGTCTTTAATCGTACCCACATCCACCGCCAACCTCGACACTTCTCTTTCAACATTTTCTACTCTTGTCTCCATTCTTGTACTTACCATTCCCCAAATCGAACTGCTCTGATACCAAATTGTTAGGAACCTCTCCCAACTCAGCAAACAACAACACAAACAGCAAGCAACAAAACAATATAAACCCAGAAAATCCCCAAATTGTTAGGAACCTCTCCCAACTCAGCCAACAACAACAGAAACAAGAAGCAACAAAACAATATAAACCCAGAAAATCAACGCACTTAGTAGCCAAAACCCAGAAAAGCAAGACAACCAACACTTCTATTGATATTCCAGAAACAAAATAAAAACACACAGCAAAAGAGTCTAGCCAAAATCACTCAAAACAAGATCAAACAAACAGAAAACTCAACAAAAGAAACAAGAATAATGCTAGACTTCGAGGGCCAGCTTCTCCCTAATTACTAGACTTTGAGGGCTAGTTCCTCCCTAATTTCTTCTATTTTCCTCCCTCCCCTAGTCTGCTCTCTCCTGCTCTTTTTATCCTCCAGCTCCTTCTCTCACCCTAACTGAATTCCTTTGCTGTCCCAACCCACAATCGCCACCTGTCCCAGCCTAAACCCATGGAAATTTACTGCCAACATCCCTTCAATCCACTACTTTGCTACCTTATTTATCCTTTCCTACACCCTCATCATCGAGGTCTCATCAGAATATTACTGAATTTGTTTCAAAATAAAAACAACTTTAAATTTTTAAATAAATATGCGAGGACTAAGTTTGTAACATTGTCTTGCAATTAGCATTTCGAGACCACAAGATGGGAAGATGGACAAAAATATACGTATAACTCTAATGACCTTGTTTTGACTAGTTTAAGACGATATTTACAGTCTTTTATTCGTACTTGTTTTTATGAGTATTGTTATTTGATCATTATGCAACATTTCTTTAATTTAGTAATTAGTGTCATGACTATATTAACTTAAACTTTATGCTCCTTGGGCTTTTATTCATTGCAAGGTATCTCCGAAAGCATGTGGTCATACACGTGGCAGGAAAGTGGTGTCTAGAGACGAAGCAGTGATGCATATAAAAGCGGCAGTTGATGCTCGGAAAGAAAGTGGCTCTGACATTGTTATTGTGGCACGAACTGATTCTCGTCAAGCAGTGTCTTTAGAGGAAGCACTCTGGAGGTCAAGGGCTTTTGCTGATGCTGGGGCTGATGTTCTTTTCATTGATGCACTAGCTTCAAAAGAAGAGATGAAGGCATTCTGTGAAATCTCTCCTCTAGTTCCGAAATTGGTATGATACGTTTCTCTTGATATCACATCATGTGAAATCTAATAGTGTTTAAATGATGTTGTTTGCAGCGTAGAAGAACTGAATCTTTTGTAATGTAATATCGCGGATAAAATTTGTTTGGTATTAAAACAATTATAATCTGAGACAGGGGCTAACAATTTCTTCCTTTTAATTGTCATTTCCATAGTTTTAGAGTTCCCAGCATATTACCTGACTAATATCTATTGATTATTTTTGTGAAAGCAGTACATATTTTCCCCTGTACTTTATGTCTCTGCCCACAGTTGATAAATATATACTGTAATTGCCCAAAAGTGTCAATATTTTTATGTCTGTTCTTGGTTGCATTTATTGTGATTAGTAAATGTAATTTACAGGCCTCAGAATTTTGAGAAGTTGGAACTGCTATTATTTTCTAGATGAGAGTATAAGCAATTTTTTCTCATTTTGGATGATTTAGTCATAAATTAGCACTGACATGATGTCATGTATTCCCAATATGTTTTAGTCTTTCCTTTGCCAAAAGTTTTGTCTTTCATCTGCTTAGCTTGCATTGCCCTATATATAATGTTGGCACATGTTACAGTTTCATGCCAAAGTGAAAATATATCAGTGTATTTCAAATTCAGTTTTAGTTTCTGATAATTCTCTTTTGTTCCTGCATAGGCCAATATGCTTGAAGGTGGAGGAAAAACACCGATTCTTAACCCTCTTGAACTTGAGGAGGTTGGATTTAAACTTGTGGTTTATCCACTTTCCTTGATAGGGGTATCTATTCGAGCAATGCAGGTCAGATTTCTACATCGTTGCTGTGCATAAAACATTAACAAATTATTGAGGATGTGTCATGTTTAATTGCAAAAGGGAAATAGGAAGCATGAGATTTTGGTTATCTTTTGAGGATGGTCATTTAGTCAATATTCTTTCATCGTGCACAAAATTAAAAAGAATGACTCTTACTTCTTTCCTAGTTAATGAGATTGTATTTTGACAACTCGATTCTAGGTTGTATACAGTTAATATACAATTGTTTCTCTCTTGGTTTGTGTTTGATGATTATTTTGTGTTGCATAGCAGAATCTGTTTTTGTTAACATATTATTCATTCTATGTTTGTATTATTTTGACTTGAAATTATTGCTATGTCCAGCCGATATTAGTTGATGGGTCACTAGGCCAATCCTGAAAACCTGCAGTTTTAAATCTTCCAGCTATCATTTACTGTGCATGCTTTATTTCGTTTATCACTTGATTATTGCCTTGATATTTCCATCATCAGTGAATGGAAAATGATATATATGCACGAAGCATGTAATTTTGTGGCTACCTAAACTGGTTGAGATCTGAAGATCAAAGAATTATGTGATTAGTAGCTGAGGTTTACGTTATATTCTTAGTCTTATTGTAATTCTAAGATGATGTGATCTTTCATTGGAATCTACTGCAAGGAATTGATAATAATTTTAACTTTAAATATTGCTATGTAAAATGATATTTTCCTCATCCAAGAAAAGTATTTGGACCCTATAGCTTGGTGATAAGTCAAATTTTACGACTCAATTCAGGATGCACTGGCTGCAATTAAAGGAGGCCGTATTCCTCCTCCAGGAAGTATGCCATCTTTTGAAGAACTGAAAGAACTCTTAGGTTTCAACGCTTATTATGAAGAAGAGAAGCGGTATGCCACTACTCGTCGCTCAGCTTTTGAGAAAGGTGCGTGCAATCTGGTCCTCTTAAATCTCAATCAGCAGCTCTTTCCTATCAATTGTAAATGGTCACCATGATAATCTAATCTCTCTAGTTGTCTGATATGGATCTTAACCTTCTAAGTTCGAATGAAATATTAACCAGCATATAAAGTTGATGAGTTTTTTGTGAAGATAACTGAGTTCTGAGCCATTTTATCCATTCTGAGCCATGTTGTCTATCTTTTAAATTTTATTGATTATTAGTTCTTGGGATTTTGATAGACCACCAATCACTCAAGTTTACATGAAGAAGAGAAAAGGGGGTAATTAGTTACTAGGCCATTAGTGGTGAATGGGAGTTTGTTAGAAGAATATCCACGTGGCAGCATTCAAGGAATATCAGTGTGGGGACGGTTAGTATAAGTCTGGGCAGTGTCCATGAAAAGGGATAGAATGTTTTTAGTGGGAATTTTTGTGGGAGGCTCCTAGCATCTCGAATTGCTAGTGTTATCTTTTTGTTTTTACCTTTTTTCATACTTGTTCATGAACATTTTGATATTTTTATTCTTCAATACAGATCAATACAAAATATAGAAGTTTTCTCTCAATTGCCTTGTGTTTACGTTTGAATATCTTAGTTAAACTCAAGTAAAATCCTGGGTTCCTAACAGATTTCATTCCTATTCTGCCTCCTTTATTACACAAATATAGTTCTAACGATTTTTTGAGCTTCCCTGTTTGCCACAAGTAACATTGACAAAAGACTGAGCCATTGTTAGAATTGTAATTATATATATGTTATGTCAGTGAGCAGTTACTCATACAATAGACAACCAGGGGTTCAAGATGATACAGCAAGGAGTGCCCGAAGTCCCTCAGATCCTGTAGTCGAAGTTATAACTCCTGAAGTAATGAATAACTATGGTGCTGATGGTTCAAGGAGCCCTTTTAATGGGATCTGGTCTCGGACACTGAGAATCAAAATAACTGGTAGAGATGGATTTGAGAGACTTGATGTTAGAATTCCTGTAAGTTATGTTTCTACTATGAACACATATAATCATAATAATGTGCTCTTATTATTACCTTCAATGTGTCATAAACTTGATGCATATTTCTTTTAAAGCAATGGACAAATGTCCACTGCATTTCTTATCTGAATCAAATCTGATCATCCTAGCCAGCATCATACTTCAGAATTAGAATTTCTATTACACGTAAGATGGTTTGCTTACTTGGCCAACTATTTATCAGAGTTTGAATTCTTCGTGAAATATCATTACCTCAAACTTAGCTATGTTGGTAGGGGCAAAACGTTTCATGACAGGACAGTCCTGAAATATACTTATGCTTTTGAAATTAAATGTTTGGTGGTTATAATTTTCTTGTAACTGAAAAAGCAAAAAATCTGCAGTTCAGAATTGCACTTGTTCAGTATTAAATTTTCATGTGTTGTGCTAGTCCTCTGCATGCTCTGCCTTTGTTTGTCTGTGGAAGTATGCTCGAATTTACATCCCTTCATAAGCCTTACTGCTTACAGTCTGGCCATATTCCCAGCTTATGTTAAGACATAATGCTATGACCTTGCTTTCCGTACAAGGTGCCATAATTGATGGCACTAATTTTTCCATAATGTTGCAAACAATTTTTGTTTTATGGAAGAGTAACTATAGTTGTTTTTGTTTCTGGTTATCAATTCCTCCACAGGCTGGGTTCTTGGAAGGAATCACAAATTTAGTTCCAGGTATAATATATTGAGCAAAGTTATTCATAATCTGTATCTTCATTGGATTAGTTATAGAGATAATAATCAAAAATATTTTTCCGTTATGTTACACAGCATTGGGGGGTGTAAACCTCAAAGAACTTTTGGACGATGCAGCTGATGAAGTTGGAGGAAAGTTGCTGTTAGATTTTAATGATACAATGGGTGACAGGATTCAGGTCTTTCTTGAATGAATTGAACACCAGTTGGCTTTTACGAGTCAACGGTAAGGTTTCTTTTCTATATTTAAAGCGAAAATCAATCTAAATTTACATGATTAAGCTCAAAGATACATAACTGCTACACATATACCCTGGGAATCACTGCCTTAAACTCTGCTTCTCCATTTTTTAGCTGCACTGCTTGAACTATAATCACATGTTTGAGAGTTCAACTTTAAAACCAACCTGACTTCAGTGCAAAAATAAGCAAGAGAAAAGATCATTATATGATGTTGTTGTTCAAATTTGAGCCAATATAAATGCATGCTGTTATGTGATAAGGCCTGATTATTTATCTTCTGTTGATAAATTGTTTCTGATGTCTTAAATGCTAGGCTTCACGTGAATGGATGGATATATCAAAACTCGGGCAACTATACGAGCATTAGTATTAAATAACATGTGGAGACAAATAAGATGTGCCGAACTAGTAATAAGCAAAGAAGCTTATGACTAGTTGCACATCAACAATCTTATGAAACCTTCTTTATTGCTCCATAATCTAATAAATGAAGTTTTATCTTGGGTTCATATATTGTGAAAGTTTTTTTATTCATTTTCCTACTTACGTTGAAATTATGAAAAGAAAAGAAAATTAAGCTTACATAAACGGTTCTTTTAAATGATAAGTCTTTACCACTATTTAACACTATGAGGTCGTTTGGATCGGTGTAATATAAGATTAATTCGGTAATCTTTCAATTAATTCAGATATTACCTTGTTTGGCTGTCAAATAATAAAAGATTTCGATAATCTTTGAATGATAATAGTAATTACTGTTGGTAATATTGGGGGTAATCAGATTAACAAAAAAAAAAAAAAAAGTATTAGTAAGTGTTAATATAAGATTATCGGGATAATCTATTTTTTGTTCCTATACTACCCTTAAATAATTACCTTTTGCAACAATTATGCTTTTGTTTTTCTATCAAATAACAATTAACACAACTTAGTAAAATTACTTGTTTAACCTTATATATTTATTTTTTGGACAAAAATGTTTCTCATGTTACACCCTAGCCACCACACCACCATTGCCAGTTGTCTGCCACCATCGGCGGTGACTGTCGGTAGTCATCGAAATGGGGCATGATCGGTCAGATTTGATTGATCTTGCGTCGATTTGACCTTTTTTGGTGTGGATCTTGCTAGAAAAGGCCATTTGTAGCCGGTGGTGGTGTGGTGGTTGGGGTATTTTTGTTAAATCTCAAATGTTGTGGGTTAAACTAAAATACAAATTAATAATAATGTTAAAATATAAGGGTAATTTAGTAAAAAGATCCTTAAAAAATCTTTTGTTCCTCTCAACTAAACGCAATAATTATTTATACCTATCAATCCAATCAAACATAATAATATAGCATTTCCCACAGTATAACTTTAATTTGCCTCTCAAGCTGCCAAACAAGAAAATTATCAGTATCATACTCCAAACTCGTGCAGACCAGAAATCTTTTATTTCTCCCAAAACACATTAATTTTAAATATTTGTTAATAAATAATATTAATTTTAAATATTTGTTATTAATAATTTTATTTTTCTGTGTAATTACCAACTGTCATACCAAACATAATATTGGTAATTAAGATGTAATTAAAATACCAAACATAACATTGGTAATTAAGATGTAATTACGATGTGACATCCAAAAAGGTCATGTATTTTAAAATACTATGTAATTACTAGAGTATGTAATTACTATGGTAGTAATTACACACCTTAATAATTACATTATGGTTTCCAAACACACTCTAATTATTTATATCATCAATCTAATCAAACATAATAATATAATATTCTCTAAAACATAATAATTCATCAGTATTATACTCCAATCTCGTGCAGAAAAAGCATAAAAGTAATCCCATAATCTCTAAATAAATTCTCTTGGATACAAATAAGCAAAAAAACATAATCTTATATAGTTATGAACTACTCATATAACTTAATGAATGTTAAAGCAAAGGAATTGATAATTAAAGAAGATCGATTTGCATGATCAAGATTATATTATATTTGAGTCGGAGATTTTACTTTATTATTGATCTTCTGCTTCCTGAAACATATTTGGTGACACAAGACTCTGCTCATAGTTAAGCTACCCTAAGTCCACGTTCAAGACCAAACAAAACATTAAGTTCTTTTGTTCTATGAAGCTATATTCTCCTGATTTATATTTAGCATCACTTCATTACCATCCTTTGCAATACTCAATTGTATTATGGGTGGAGAATTATAAAATCCGAAAGCAAATGGCAACTTCCCCAACTTAATCCATGATTGTTTCACTCCATATTCCTTCATAATCCAAACCTCTATGCTATATTTTTCAAATCTATTTTGCACATAACCATCCTCCAAAACATCCCAATGACGTCCTCAAACTCTTAGAAGGAGGAGATGGAACCTCCTTGAATTTCTCCTGAACTCAAATCAAATTAAAATATTTATATCAACCTCATCTATACATGGCATTACCCAATGTGAAGCTCCATTCACAAGGGTTGCACCTGGTTCATTATTAGATAAGTGCGTATTAGAAAATCTAATATTTTCAAGTTTAGAAAGGTATCCAGAATTAATTTTCAAGTTCTTTCCAGGAAGTTTTCCTGAGATTATAAATATAACCAAAGACTGAACAAGAGTTTCTTCCCCATAGTACCACTACGGCTTTGTAATTATCAATTGATGAGTTGTAACCGAGCCCCGCAACATGGACAAATCTTCCACATTGCATACAACAAGAGAAACTCAATTTTGGAATCATCTTGACTTCCCTTCTTGTTGGATTCCAAAGAGCAAATTTTGATGAATCCAATACACATGTTAGTAACATACCATTGCAAGAACCGTATATGTAAACCTTGCCTTCAGTAAGGTCAACGTCCAATATCATTGAAGGAAAATCAAGTGTTATTGCTTCTACTTCGCTTACACCAAATGATCCTTTAGGGTCGATGTTAAGGGTATACGGTGAAATTTGGCGATGGGGTATGTTAGTTTGCAATGGAGAAGAACGGTTTCTGTCAAAGCTACTCAGTTTGTATTCCATACTTTCTATTTATACAATATGTGTTTGCCATATACAAATACCTAAATACCCTTAACTCTACAAATACACAAACTCATATACTAACACTCCCCTTCAAGTTGGAGCGTAGATGCTTGTCATGCCCAGCTTGTCACAAATAGAATTAACCTGCGTAGAGCTTACAGACTTAGTGAGAATATCATCTAGCTGGTCACAAGTACGAACATGTTCCAAATGAATAATCTTTTGCAATAACTTCTCGTGAATGAAATGACAATTCACCTCTATGTGTTTAGTGTGCTCATGAAATACAGGATTAGAGGCAATATG
>WYDK02000017.1:6021855-6047622 GCA_009867345.2 Toxicodendron radicans
TTTGCCTTCATGACCTTTCCCACCCAAAAAGTTTCAAAATACCACTTTTCCACCCAAAGTTTATATGCCGTTTATTATCCATAATACACTTTACCGATTCGGCGGCCAACAGAGAACAAACTTTGTCCAGACTATTAGGACTTTTGAAGAGGGGATACTGATGACTCTTTTGGTAGTGACAGGTTGAATTTTGGTGGTCGAGATTGGTCGAAATCTGACTTAGGAGGAGCAATTATACGTCCCATAAATCGCTTGATTTCCGGCGATTTGCGGGTTGGTGAGTGATGATCGGAGAAGAGAATTGTGATGGTATGGAATCCTGATTAAGCTTACATCATCTAATTTTTTTTCCACTCTTTTTAGAAACTTTAGGGGGGAATTTGTCATTTAAACTTATATTATTTAATTTTCTATAAGTAATATTATACATGAAATATTTTTAAATAATATTTTTTATATAACATAATATACTAAAATATAAACGAGTGAGAGTTTGTTTTTAATTTAAAATTAAGTCAGTTCAAGTTGTATTAGAAATATTGAATGTGAAGTATATTGCATTTTTTAATTCAAAAGTATTCTAAGCAGCAGCCAGTGCACTAATTGATCTCTACATTTTTTCTGTATCATCATCCTTGCTTATTTCCAGTTTAATCAACTACGAGTATCGACATCCGAATGATTTCTTATTTCGAAATTCTAGTGTAGTTGCTTATTCTTTGGTCTGTTTATTTTTACGGCGCAGGAGAAGTGGTTGAAAAAATGGTGAAATCGGTTTGTTCTTCGGCTCTCCAATCCTGCACAGATTTGATCGGAGATCAGTTTAGTTATTTGCACAACTTCAAGACCAACTTTGAGAATCTCAGGGCACAAGTTGAGAAGCTGAGCCTTGTCAAACGGCGTGTGCAGCATAAGATTGAGGTTGCTCGAAGAAATGGGGAAGAGATAGAAAATGACGTTAGGGAGTGGCTGCTTAATGTAGAAATTCTCATCGATGAGGCTTGTAAGATTATTGAAGATGAACGGGAAGGAAAGAAGAGATGTTTTGGGGGGTTATGTCCTAAATTGGGGACCCGCCATAAGCTTAGTAAGAAAGCAGCAAGGAAAGTTAAGGCTATGGTTTTAGCTCTGTCTCAAGGAGAAAAATTCCATGAAATGTCCTCTCCTACCATTCCAGAGGAGATTTCCAGTTTGATTACTTCGAGCGAAAATCTATTTATTTCTCTGCGGAACTACAAGATAAACTATGTGAATCTCGGTACTGAAGTTGAGAAGCTGATATATGAGAAAGAGCGTGTGCAGAATAGGATGGAAGTTGCTAGAAGAATTGGGGAAGCGATTTATGAGGATGTTTTCAAGTGGGTAAGTAGTGCTGAGGTGTTGGTCGATGATGCAACGATAACATTTGAAGGGTTTGAGCAGAAAGCAAATAGCCGATGTTTCATTGGGTTGTGTCCTGATCTGAAAACCCGTTATTGGCTCAGCAACAAAGTAGTGAGGCTACTGAAAGCTGTTCCTGAACTCCGGGGCGGACTGTTCAATAAAGTTTCTTACACTATCATTTCACCCAACGTCTGGCTTACTTCTACCAAAGTTTACGAGATCTTTGGATCAAGAATGTCCACTTTCGAGGGTCTATACAAGGCATTAAAGAATCCTGATGTCAAAATGATTGGGGTGTACGGAATGGGTGGCATTGGTAAGACTGTGCTAGTGAAGCAAGTTGCCGCTCGAGTCCAGGCAAACGACCTCTTCGATGTTGTGATTTTTGCAGAGATAACCCCCATATCAAGACATAAGAAAGATTCAAGGAGACATTGCAGATCAGGTAGGTCTGATGTTCCGTGAGGAGGATGAAGCAGGAAGAGCTACTAGGCTATTAAATCGATTGAAGAAAGAGAAGAGCATCCTTGTAATATTAGATAATATCTGGACAAGTCTTGATTTGAGGAGAGTTGGAATTCCTGTGGGAGTGGGAGATGATTATAATGGATTTAAAGTATTGCTAACATCAAGAAATCATCGTGTCTTATGTGCGATGCGTTCTCAATATTATTTCTCGCTTGGTGTTTTAGATGAAGAAGAAGGTTTTAGTCTATTTAAGAAAATAGCAGGGGATTCTGCTGAAAACTGGGAGCTGCAGTCCTTAGCTAGTGACATAGCCAAGGCATGTGGAGGCTTGCCTCTTCCCATTGCTTCAATTGCAATTGCATTAAGGGGCAAGGAAGTATCTACATGGCGGAATGCATTGCGACATCTGGGAAGGCCTTCCTTGAACAACTTTACTGGAATGCTTGCAGAGGTTTATTCAAGTATGAAGTTGAGTTATGATGATTTAAAAAGTAAGGAACTCAACTCAACTTTTTTACTTTGTAGTCTAATGAAATATTCTGGTGATGTTTCCATTATGGAGTTGTTGAAATATGGAGGGTTTGGGATTATTTAGAAACATCGGTACACTGAAAAAAGCACGAGATAGAGTATATTCATTGGTGCATAAACTCAAAAGCTCTTGTTTGTTACTTGATGGTCATTCTAGTGAATGGTTTTCTATTCATGATGTTGTTCGTCATTTTGCCATGTCAATTGCATCAAGAGATCAACAAGTAATTACACTGAGAGATGATGCTATATTGGCAAATTGGCTAGATCACGATGCATTTAGAAGTTGTGCTGCAATCTCCATACATGATACTAATATTGGACAGCTTCCTGAAGGTTTAGAATGTCCACAACTCAAATTTTTCAATCTACTTGCAAGAAATCCTTTTATGAAAATTCCAGATAATTTTTTTATGGGAATGAAAAAGCTCAGGGTTCTAAATTTGACCAAAATTCATTTATCGTCATTGCCTTCCTCACTTTGTCTCTTAGTAGACCTTCCGACTTTGTGTTTAGATCAATGCATATTGGGAAATATAGCATGTATTGGGGACTTGAAGAGCCTAGAAATCCTTAGCTTATCCCATTCTCATATTAAGTTGTTGCCTAAAGCTATAGGTCAGTTGACTCGGCTGAGGATGTTAGATGCGAGTAATTGTTCCAAACTGAAAGTTATTTCACCAAATGTTTTATCAAATTTAACTTGTTTAGAGGAACTGTTTATGGGTAATAGCTCTGTTCAATGGGAAGTTGAAGGGCTCAACTTTGAAGGCAGAAATGCTAATCTTATTGAGTTGAAGCATTTGTGTGAATTGACTTCTTTGGAAATACATATTAAAGATGCCAAGATTCTACCGAGAGATCTTTTTTTCTAATAAGTTGACAAGGTATAGAATATTCATAGGTGATGAGTGGGATTTTTTTGGTGAGTATGGGACTTCAACACTAGCATTTTCCTGGAGAATGAGATTATCTAGGCAATTGAATGGAATTGAAGAGCTGTATCTAGATGAATTGCTAGGTGTCAAGAATGTTCTTTATCAATTAGATGATGAAGGCTTTCCACAATTGAAGCATCTCCACATCCAGAATAATTCCTCCACTCAGTGTATTGTTGACTCAATGGGCCGGAAGTGTCGTGATGCTTTTCCCCTTTTAAAATCACTATGCCTTCACAATTTGATTGCTAGAGGCCTCCCACAATTTCAGACACTTGAAGTGATTGAATGCAAGAATATAGAAGTGATATTTGTGCCTAGAAATGAAGATGGCATCGACAACAATGCAGTGATCGATGCTATTAGATATAGTCATATGCGCTCCTTGACTTTGAAATCACTTCCACAACTCAGAAGCTCTTGCTTAAAAGTAAGGAGGTTCCATACTTCATGCTCGTATGCATGGTCCAAAGAAATCGTTTTGGAGGATGAGCTTGACCCAAACATACCACTTTTCAGTGAAAGGGTAAGTTAATCATAACCTTTTTCCTGTCTTTCTTTTTTTTCATTTTTATTCACTTTTCTTCTTCTTCAACTACCAAAAAATGTGGAAAAATAAATTTCTTAAGGTAAACGAAGTGGAAATTTAAACCTAGGGGATATCATATGTCTGTAACAAAAAATTCTTACCCTTTTGATTTATACAAAAGAGTATTGAAACAATAGCTTTCTGCAGGTTATGTTTCCCAGGTTGGAGGTCTTGGAACTGGCTGAAATTAATATTGAAAAGATTTGGCTCAATCAAGTTCCATCAAAGTCTTCTTGCATTCACAATTTAACACGTATGATATTGCGGGCATGTGGTAAATTAAAATATATCTTTTCATCTTATATATTCAGAGGCTTTGTGAACCTCCAACACCTTGAGATATGCCATTGTGAAGTTTTGGAAGAGGTAATATTCAGTGAAGAGTTAAGAGAAGAAGAAGATAGAATATTCCCTCGTTTAGAATGCCTAATGATAGAAGACCTTGAGAAACTTACAAGATTTTGCTCAGGAAATTACATTGAATTTCCTTCCTTGAAACAGTTGGTTATAAAGCAATGCCCTCAATTCAAGTCATTCATCTTGAGAAACATAATCAGAGACTTGGAGGAAATTCGACCTTTCTTCAATGAAAAGGTGCAAAATATTAAATTGTTTTTTTTTTTTTTTTGTTTCTTCTATCCTTCATTTCTCGTTGTACTAGTCTTATTATCTTCTAGATCTTTTAATTTCCCCAGATAAAAGTCTTATAATTACTTCCATCAGAATTACAAGTAATATTAATTACGGCATGAATCCTACTGTCCTACTACAGGTTGCATTACCAAGCTTAGAGGAAATGGTAATTTCTGGGATGGATAACTTGAAGATAATATGGAACAACCAACTCTCTGAGCATTCTTTTTGGAAACTAAAATTAATGGAAGTCAAGAACTGTGCTAAGCTATTGACTCTTTTTCCTTCAAATATGTGTGAAAGGTTCTGGCAGTTAGAATCACTAACTGTTACTTCTTGTGGTTCATTAATGGAGATATTTGATCTCCAAAGGCTAAATTTTGAGGAAAAACATTTTAAAGCTCAGTTAAAAGAATTGTGTATCCATGGTCTACCAAAAGTGACACATGTATGGAAAAAGGATCCCCAAGTAATGTTGACCTTTCCCAAACTACAAATAGTGAGAGTTTCTGGCTGTCAGAATCTAGAAAATCTATTTCCGGCCTCTATTGCGAGGAACCTTTTTGAACTTGAAGAGCTTGAGATGGTTAATTGTGGAGTGGTGGAGATTGTTTCAAAGGAAGACAGAACTGAAGCAACTGTTAGGTTTGTCTTTCCACATGTAACCTTCCTCAAAATCTCATTGCTTCAACGACTTAGGTGCTTCTATCCTGGAACACATACTTCAGAATGGCTGGTTTTCAAAAAGTTGGAGGTGAATGATTGTGACAATGTTATGATATTCACTTCAAAATTTCATAGCCTCCAGGAAACTAATGAGTACCAACTTAATGTGCCAGCAGAACAGGCCCTCTTCTTGGTTGAAAAGGTATCAGACCCTTTTTTTTTGGTTCCTTTAAAATTGTATATAGATATAAGGTCGAAAATTCCATCTCTTTAATAAAATGGTTTATTTTTAATTGCCAAAGTTAAGTCAGCTAAAACTATGTCAAGTATTTTGAGTTCACATCTTTTGATAGTTTTATAAAATGTTAAATATTCCTGTCTAATTGTGGTAGCTTGAAATCATTATTTGCTACTGTCTATTTTATGAAATTGTTAAGAGGAACATCAACTTCAATTTGCTCCTGTTTATTGGTAACTAGGTCTTCCCTAATTTGGAGGAACTGAAATTAGGCGGGAAGGTCATGGAGATGATATGGCAAGGTGCATTTCCAGAACACCTCTTTCACAGAGTTGAAGTTCTTCACATTGTGAGAGATGAATCAGATGTTTTTCCACTTCATGCCTTGCAGAGATTTCACAATCTGGAAAAGCTCATTCTGAATCATGGTTCATGCAAAGAGATATTCTCGCATGAAGAGGGAGAGAGACATGCAAGGATGTTGACACAGATTCAAGTTTTAAAGCTGGTTGAACTTTCTAATCTGAAGTACATCTGGAACCAGCAGTCGAAACTGGGCACAAATCTTCCAAATCTTGAAATTCTTGATGTATGGTGGTGCTGCGATTTGATAAATCTAGTGCCATCCTCAACATCTTTCCAAAATCTAACAATTCTGGAAGTGTGGTTTTGCAAAAGATTGAAGAATTTGGTAGCATTCTCAACAGCCAAAACCCTTGTGCAACTTAAAGAAATGAAGATATGTGGATGCTCATTGATGACACAAATTGTGGCAAATGAGGGAGATGTAATAGAAGCTCAGATGACTTTTACAAATTGAAGAGCTTAACACTTTTTGGTTTAGAAAGTCTTTCAAGCTTCTGCTCTGGGAATTATGCGTTAAAATTCCCAACTTTGGAACAATTATTTGTTATAGAATGCCCCAATATGAATGTTTTCTCAAGAGGAGCTTTAATCGTACCAAACTTGCAAGAAGTACAGCAGAGCTGGACTGCAGATGTATGGCGTTGGGACGGTGATCTTAATACAACCATAAAACTTTTGGATAAAAAAGTGCTGAGTTAATCCCCTCATGTTTTTCTTTTATTTTTGGAATTTGGAGCACCTTTTCTAAAAAGCTGTTTAATTTCTCTATCATTAGTTCCTTCATTTACCATACATATGCTATGCTCTATGGTTACAGAATGCTGAAACTTCTGAAGAAGATTGAGGTCATCTTCCATGTTGTCTGGGATACATTATGGTTTGTGTTTCTTCTCTTCAAGTTAAGATGGTGAGAACCCTTTTGTTTGTAACTTCATTGTTCCACTTTAGATTTCCTTCAAAGTGGCATTGCTTCTTTATAAGTTTAAACAGGATTTGCGTTTACTTCATTTGATAGTTTTATGGTTGAATTTGGCATGTGTTACATGTATGATTCTGAGTGATATTGTTTAGGATTTTGCAGTGATAGAAATTGTTGAGTTTGTTGATAATTTACACTTCGAAATTCTCTTTCTTAACCACACAGGTCTCTTGATTGTCTTTTCTCAGAAACACAAACTCATTTTTGTGCATTAAGTATTGAAAATAGTAGAAAGAGAACATATTTTAGAAACCATAACCACGACATCTTACCAGTTTCAGGTACATTTAAACAGAACATAATTTCGCCCATCTTCATATTGTATTTCCGTCCCAGAAATGCTGATGGTTTTTTGATGTTCAGGAAATGAATTTTTGTTAAAAGAAGCAGCATCTTGAACAAGAGAAAAATTCAAGATTGAAACTTGTCATGTGTTTGGAATCATACTGTAAGGAAATATGTAAAAGATAGTTGATTATCCTGAAGTTATGAACTGTAATGCTTCCCACCAACTTTTCTCTGCCTTTATTGTAACATCTTTGAACCTGGAATCAATACCACTATTCTTCAAGTTAATGCAAAAAAATAGGGTGTGATTAGTAATACTTGTTTGTTATCATACTTATTTGGGAAATTATAGTTTCCCATTTAAGGTTTGTTTATGCAGAAATTAAAAGTCGTCCAATTCTCCCACAAACTAAGTTTATTCGATTCGATTCTCTCTAATTATAAACGGCGAAGTCCAATGTCAGAAAGGGCATCGGTAGAATTTGTTAAGTAAATGTATGTGTGTAAAAGACTTGGAAATAAGCCCGGAATATATGCATAGTTTTTGTGCATGGTGTCAACATATTGGCCTGTATATAGAGGGTCTTGGCTCGAGCGGTTAGTGAACCATGTTCTTGAATCTCGAGTTTCTGCATAGCTAAGTGGCTCATTTCCTTGGATATAGAGTGGTTGTTCTACATGAATTGTGCTCACTGGGGGAAGTTATATCAGACTTCTAAGATACAATTTGTATCACCTTCAATTTTCAAAACCAAACGTTAATCTTAAAAGAGAACAAGAACGAGGTGATGTCTTCAGTTTTTGATATTAGAGGTGTGAAATTCCTTTCACTCATGAATAGAAGAGGGTCACAAGTAATTTATTCTTAGCATTCTATAATTCATCCTTCAACATTGTATTATTGAAGAGATAAGTCCATATATTTGTTGGGCGGCTAATCCGTACAATATGAATTTACGCCACGTGTTGTAGAGATGTGTTGTCCCTTAAATTACGTGTCACCCCTTGAGAGGACTACAAATGCAAGTTATCCCCCAAGCCACGTGTCTATCTGCATGTGGGTTGCTTCACATATAAGTTTACAGACATAAAGTCACGCGTCAGTTTGTATGTGGGCTACTTTACACTTAAGTTTACCAATGTAACATTATATAACGGGGCTCTACCACTCATGTTAAGGGATCTCTCGACCAAAAAAAAAGATTTCATATATTTGTATGAGTGAAAAACCCCGCAGCGGATAATACCATAACAGTGGACGTATGATTTGCATATTGTATCCGAACCACTTTGAAAATCCTCTATTCTTTATTTTTTTGCTTTCTATTTCCAGTACCATCTAAATATTCCAGGATCAATCCTCCGAGGACCCTTGAGTAAATTTCATACACAAAATTTACGGACTTCTCGTTGGTGTAAAAACTCGCATCAACAATATTTAATCTTAGTCTTTCTTAGGAAGTCATTGGCTTAATGCTCTCAATCTTTTTTTAATCATTTTAGCTAGTTGAGAAGACTTTTGACTTAATATCTAAATTTTAAAATTGGGCTGATAATATTAATCTTGAATTTTTTTTTTATCACCGGGGTGTTCGGGTCAGTTTATGCACACCTTAATTAATCCCTGAGACCTTGAAGTTAATGATCGGATAAACTCTCAATTGACCACCCCTATTAACCTTTAAAATTAGGTGGGTGGGGGAGAGAAGCTTTTCCTTGATTTTGGGTTGGGGTTCACGCAATGGATACATCTTGGTTTCACATCTCAAGGGGTTTAAGATTAGCATAATACTACACATACAACATTTCTCATACAACATGATGTGACAAAAGATGATTGAGTGATTTTAAATTAAAAATAAACCTTTACCTAATAATCTTTTACCACATCATGTTGTATGAAAAACGTTGTATAAAAATATTATATGTATAGTATTACTGATAAGATTGTCCCTTGTTATTAGATATTTAATTATAGATGTTTGGACAAAATATTGTATATATCTTTTGGTGGCGTTTACATTTACAAACACCTAGTTTTAGACTCAAACATGTTGAAGAAATATACAACACATAAGATATAGAAATCTGGTGAAATAATGCAAAACCAGTAGAAGCCTTTGAAGAATCAACATTCTTCAAGGATCTTGGTTCAAGTCCTTGTAAATTTAATTGGAATTAGAGTTTTGATTTTTTTTTTTTTTTTTTTTTTGTAGATACATAAATATAATAACTAAAAATGTCCGTGTATTATAATAAATTTAAACTTAAATAAAATGTTAAAAGCTTTTATTATTCTATTTAAAATAATTTTAAACTAAATTATATTAATTACTCTTAATGCAATTCCCGGTTGTCACGAAATTTTAGGCGATACTATTGTAACAATATTGATATCAAACTCTATCTATTCCTACAATTGTTTTTTTTTTTTTCGCAATAGATGTAGCATTTGACCAGTATAGTATATCATCCGTTGGTAAAATTTCTCATTTTGAAGAATTATTTGTAATAGGATGCTCCAATATGAATATTTTCTCCAGAGGAGTTTTAAGTGTACCAAACTTGCAAGAAGTAACAGCAGTGCTCGACAGCAGATGTATGGCGCTGGGACGGTGATCTTAATACAATCATACATCAGTTGAATAAAAAAGTGTTACATATTTGATTTGCTGAGCTAATCCCCTTGTTTTTTTCATTTATCTTTGGACTTTGAAGCAACTTTTATGTATAAAATGTAGTTTAATTTCTCTGTATTTAGTTCCTGCATTCATCTTAACTATGCTATCATCTGTGATTACAGAATGCTGAAAGTTTTAAAGAAGATTGAGATCATTGTCTACGTTGTTTGTGAGGCGTTATGTTTTATGTTTCCTCTGTTCAAGTAAGATGCATGGTGAGAGCCTTTTTGTGTCTTCATTGTTCTGCTTTAGCTTTCCTTCATGGTGAAATTGCTTCTTTGTAAATTTTAACAGTTTTTATATTTCCTTCATTTGATAATTTTGTGTTTGTGCTTGTCTTGTGTAACATGTTATGAAATTCTATTACTGACTTGTTTCAGATTGTGCAGTGAAGGAAATTCAAAGGCGTCTATGTCGTCAATTTACAGTTCTAAGCTATCTTTTTTAACCACATTGGTTTCTTGATTGGCTTTCTCAGAAACAAAAACTCAATTCTATGCAAAAACATTGAAAATGGCAGAATGACAACATATTTAGAAACCATATTCAGGTACATATATGTAAACAGGACATCAGTTTTCCCATCTTCATATTGTTTTCCAGTCATATAATACTGAATGGTTTTATATGTAACTGCAGGAATTGAATTATAAAAAAAGAAGCAGCATCTTGAACAAGACAACAAATCAAGATTGAAACTTCTCTTACTTTTGGAATCAAATTGTGAAGAAATTTGTACAATATAGTTGATTATCCTAAAGTTATGAACTCTAATGTATCCCACCAACTTTTCTCAGCCTTTATAATCAATTGAATCATTGAGTTTCCAAAGACAAGTACTCCAACTTTGTACATCAACGCAATGACAAAATTCTTCACTGAGCAAAAGGTTCCTTCTGGTTAAGTCCCTCCCAAATACATGTCAAATTCCACAATCAAGGAATACTTTTTCAATTCACTTAATTTTAGGGAAAAAAAAAGTCATGATTAATATTGAAAAATAAACACCAGAATAATTTCAATTAGGTTAGTTTATATGTAAGTTAGGAAAACAGCCTCTTTTTATACAATTTAGGCCAAAACATTTACGCATACTCGAAGATTTATCGAAAAGACAAACTGATAGGCATTAGGCATTAGGTTTGAAAAAGACAAAAACATTTTTTCTGTTAAACTCTGTCAATGAGTTCCTTTATTTTAAAGATAAAATTGATGAACAATCTGAAATGCCCTTGCCTTGTTCAAACTTCAAATAATTTTTTTTTAACTTTATTATATTAAAATAATTTTTTAAAAACTAACAAATACACCCCCCACCCACACACCCGGCCACCGCCGGCAGTCAACCAAACAGCACACGGCTGGATACACCAGTTTAGCCGAAAAAAATGACAACTCACCGTTAAACAAGAATTCAAGAAACCCAAGCCACAGAACTTCAAACAGCCGACCAATAACTCAAACATATCTCAGAATTAAACCAAAATGTCACAAACTCAATTAAACAAACACGAACAGACTACAAAAAGACTCGATTCAACCCATCAAAAACTAATTTTTCAACCAAAAGAACCCATCTCAAAAACCTTCATCCAATCCTAAAACAACCACCAAAATACTAAAGAAAAATAATCACAATTCACAAAAATCAATCAAACTTGAACTACCAAAACACTAAATATCCAACAAAAACTTACAAAACCCAAACGAACCCAACTCACAAAATTTACTCACGCTTCAATCCCCTCTTCAAGAATAGCATGTTCTTCAGCAGTCCAGTCCATAGAAATCCCAAGGTTGTGTTTAAGCCCATGACCAGCCCGCTCCTGAACCACCAAATTAGCGTTGGTTCCATTCAAAGAAGACGACGGATAGTTGTGTTCTTGATGAGTCCCAGGTGGGTTTGCCATTATTTCTCAAAAATTTACACCAAATCGGTGGTGGGTTCGTTGTTTCCCGCCACAAACGTACGGAAAAAAGGCTAAAAAATTTGGCTAATCGAAGAAGGGTCCATTGAATCAAAGAACTGGGTTTTGCAAAGTGAATATTTAATGAAATGAAATTGTGAAAGAGAAAGGATTTGTTTGGGTGAATAGAGTGACTCACTTACCAATAAAAAAAGAGAGTGACTCACTGAGTTCTGAGAGTTTGAGAGAGGGAGAGGTGTACGGAAGTTGAGAGAAGCTGAGAATTTATTTTAAGTTGTCGGGGTGTATTTGTTAGGTTAAAGTTAAAAAAAATATTTTTATTTGAATTTTGAATATTTCCAATTTTTACTCAATTATACTCTTAAAATAACGAAAATAACAAAAGTTTAATTTGTTTAGTTTTTTAATAATATTTAGAATAGTGATATTTGATAAATAATAGTAAATAGTAGATATATAGTATTTAGATAATATTTATGAAAAAATGTGTATCGATATTTGTTAAAATATGATCGGATTTGAATAATATTTAAATAATATTTATAAAAAAATGTATATTAATATTTATTAAAATATGATTGGATTTAGATATAATAATATTTATAAAAAAATATGTATTGATAAAATATAATTTAGATAATAATATTAGTAAAAAAATGTGTATTAATATTTATTAAAATAAGATAATGAATAAAATAATGAATAAAAGATAAAACAAAAAGGCCCGAAATTTTTAAGAAATTCATTAACCTAGTTTAAGGGAAGATATTCTTTCGTCTTTTCCAAATCTGATAAGTACCGGTTTATATTTTTAACAAACATATATGCGGAATTCGTTTGCCCTACATTTTACATACCATTGTCTATATCAAAGACCATGCCCAATTCTTTTTTTATGCGGTTATTAATATTTATTTTATCTTTAATTTTGGATTTTAGGGTATTTTCAAAGCGACATAGTCAAACGTTTAAAGTTTATGGAAAGAGGGTGCAATTCACTGATTCATGTCTTCCTTTATGATTCTAGTTTAATCAGCTAAATCCAAATCATTCGTCATCATTTCGCTATTCCAATCTAGTTTTCTTATTTTGCGGTCTCTGTTTCTGAAAATGGATGAATTAGGTTTAGTTTATTCTTCCACTCGACAATCCTGCACTGATTTGATTGGAGATCAGTTTAGTTATTTGCACAACTTCAAGACCAACTTTGGGAATCTAAGGGCACAACTTGAAAAGCTTAACTTTGTCAAACAGCGTGTGCAGCATAAGATTTGGGTTGCCGAACGAAATGGGGAAGAGATAGAAAATGAAGTTACGGTGTGGCTGAATGGTGTGGACAAGCTCATCTGTAAGGCAAGAACAATTTTTGAAGATGAATGGAGAGGGGAGAAGAGATGTTTTGGGGGTTTATGTCCTAATTTGGGAACCCGCCATCAGCTTAGTAAGAAAGCAGCCAAGGAAGTTAAGGTTATGGTTTTACTCTTGTCTCAAGGAGAAAAATTCCATGAAATTTCCTCCCGTACCATTCCAGAGGAGATTTCCAGCTTGATTATTTCGAGCCGAAGTCCATTTATTTCTCTGTGGAACTACCAGAAATACTATGAAAATCTCGTTACCGAAGTCGAGAAGCTGATAGATGCCAAAGAGCAGATTTTGCATGGGATGGAGGTTGCTAGAAGAAATGGAGAAGCGATTTATGAGGATGTTTTGAAGTGGGTGACTAGTGTTGAGGAGCTTGTTGATGAAGCAAGAATGTCTTTTGAAGGCTTTGACCAGAAAGCATATAGCCGATGTTTCATCGGGTTGTGTCCTGATCTGATAGCCCAGTATCATCTTAGCAATAAAGTAGTAAGGCAGCTGAAGGCTGTTGTTGAACTCCGGGGAGAAGGAGTGTTCGATAGAGTTTCTTACAGTATCATTCCGCCCAACATATGGCTGACTTCTACCAAAGTTTATGAAACCTTTGGATCAAGAGTGGGCACTTTGGAGGACTTTTACAACACATTGAAGGATGATAAGGTGAACATCATTGGAATGTACGGCATGGGTGGCATTGGCAAGACTGTGTTAGTGAAGCAAGTTGCTGCTCGAGTTGAGACAGAGAAGCTCTTTGATCTTGTGGTTTTTTCTGAGGTAACCCCTTATCAAGACATAAGAAAGGTTCAAGTAGACATTGCAGATCATCTAGGCCTGATGTTCCGCGAGGAGGATGTATTGGGAAGAGCAATTAGGCTATTTAATCAGTTGAAGAGACAGAAGAGCATCCTTGTAATATTAGATAATATCTGGACTAGTCTTGATTTAAGGAGAGTAGGAATTCCCGTGGGAGATGAGCATGAGGGATGTAAAGTATTGTTAACGTCCAGATATCATGATGTATTAAATGAGATGGGTTCTCAACATAATTTCGCTGTTAGTGTTTTAGATGAAGAAGAAGGTTTTAGTCTATTTAAGAAAATAGCAGGTGAATCTGCGGAAAACCAGGAGTTGCAGTCCTTAGCAATTGACATAACCAAGGCATGCGGAGGCTTACCTCTTGCCATTGCTTCAATTGCAATAGCATTAAGAGGCAAGGGTGTATCTACATGGCGGAATGCATTGCGAAATTTGAGAAGGCCATCCTTGAACAACTTTACTGGAGTACTTGCTGACGTTTATTCAAGTATAAAGTTGAGTTACGATGATTTAAAAAGTGAGGAACTCAAGGTAACTTTTTTGCTTTGCAGTCTAATGAAATATTTTGGTGATGTTTCCATTATGCAGTTGTTGAAATATGGAATAGGTTTGGGTTTATTTGAAGACATGAGTATGGAAGAAGCACGAGATAAAGTATATTTATTGGTTTGTAGACTCAAAAGCTCTTATTTGTTGCTTGACGGCCATTCTAGTGAACGGTTTACTATTCATGATGTTGTTGCCATATCAATTGCATCTAGAGATCAACATGCACTTACACTAACAAACGAGACTACAGATATGGTGGATAAGGATGCACTTAGAATTTGCACTGCAATCTCAATACTTTTTAGTAATATGAGAGAGCTTCCAGATGGTTTGGAATGTCCCCAACTCAATTTTTTCTGTCTTCTTGCAAGTAATCCTTTCATAAATATTCCGAACAATTTTTTCGTAGGAATGGCAAAGCTTGGTGTTCTAAATTTGACCAAAATGCATATAATATCACTGCCTTCATCACTTCGTCTCTTAGTAAATCTTCGGACATTGTGTTTAGATCAATGTATATTGGGAAGCATAGCTGAAATTGGAGACTTGAAGAATCTAGAAATCCTTAGCTTATCCCATTCTGATATTAAGTTGCTGCCTAAAGATATAGGTCAATTGACTCGGCTGAGAATGTTGGATTTGAGTAATTGTTCCAAACTAAAAGTTATTTCACCAAATGTTTTATCAAGTTTAACTTGTTTAGAAGAATTGTATATGGGTAATAGCTTTGATCATTGGGAAGATGAAGGGCTCAAATCTGAAGGTAGAAATGCTAGCCTTGATGAGTTGAATCATTTGTCTGGATTAACATCTTTAGAATTACGTATTAAGGATCCTAAGGTTCTACCTAGAGATCTCTTTTCTAAGTTGAGAAGATATAGAATATGCATAGGTGAAGAGTGGGACTGGTTTGGTGAGTATGGGACTTCAAAGACATTGAAACTCAAGCTCAGTACTAGCATTGTCCTGGAGGATGGAATCTGGCAATTGAATGGGATTAAAGAATTATATTTAGATGAATTGCCAGGTGTCAAGAATGTTCTTTATGACTTTGATGAGGAGGGTTTTCCTCTGTTGGAACATCTCCAAATCCAGAATAATTCCTCCTTTCAATGTATTGTTGACTCAATGGACCAGGGACCTCATGAAACTTTTCCCCTCTTGAAGTCACTGTTTCTTCACAATTTAAATAACCTGGAGAAGCTATTTCAAGGTCAATTCACTGCAGGGTCATTTTGTAAATTAAAAATCATAAAGGTGGAGAAGTGTGATAAGTTGAAAAATCTCTTCCCATATTCTATTGCTCGAGGCCTTCCACAACTTCAAACACTTGAAGTCACTGAATGCAAGAATATGGAAGAGATTTTTGCTGATAAAACTTACTACAATTATGAAGTGTTTAATAAGATTGAATTAAGTCATATACGCTCCTTGACTCTGAAATCTCTTCCCCAACTAAGAAGCTCTTCTTTGAAAGTAAGGAGGTTGATGACATGGTCTGGTGCACGGTCCAATAAAATCATTTTAGAGGATGAGCTATTCGGTGAAAGCGTAAGTTATTCATAACCTCTTTTCTTTTCTATTTTTCTTTTTTCATTTTCCTTTGTATTCACTTTTCTTCTTCTCCACTTAACAAATATTGTAAAAAAGCATTTCTTCGGGAAAGGAACTGAATTTTAATCCTTGGGGATTTCTTCAGAAAATATTACTTTATCAATTTATGCGAAAGAATATTGAAACAATATCTTTCTGCAGGTGACGTTTCCCATGTTGAAGGTCTTGGAACTGGCCGAAATTAATATTCAAAAGATTTGGCACAACCGACTTTCATCAAATTTATCTTCTTCATTTCAAAATTTAACACATTTGATCTTGCAAGGATGTCGCAAATTAAAATATATCTTTTCATCTTTTATATTCAGAAGCTTTGTGAACCTCCAACACCTTGAGATTTGCCATTGTGAAGTTTTGAAAGAGGTAATATACATGGAGGAATTAAGAGAAGAAGAATGGAATGAAACTATATTCTTCCCTCGTTTAGAATGCCTGCTGATAAAAGATCTTGAAAAACTTACAAGATTTTGCTCAGGAAATTACATTGAACTTCCATCCTTGAAACAGTTGGAGATAGAGCAATGCCCTCAATTCAAGGCATTCATCTTGACAAACATAAGCACAGGCTTGGAGGAGATTCAACCTTTCTTTGATGAAAAGGTACAAGACATTAAATAGTTTACTTTATTTCTGCTATCCTTAATTTCTAGTTGTACTAGTCTTTTTATCTTCTAGATCTTAACTTATCCATCTCTTTCCCAATTACTTCGAATTAAGAATTAGAAATAATATGAGTTTACTCATTGGCATGAATCTTACAGGTTGCATTACCAAGCTTAGAAGAAATTGTAATTTCTGGCATGGATAACTTGAAGATGATATGGAACAACCAACACCCTCAACACTTTTTTCAAAAGATAAAACTAATGGAAATCAAGAACTGTGATAAGCTATTGACTGTTTTTCCTTCCAATATGTGTGAAAGGTTCTGGCAGTTAGAATCACTAACTGTTACTGCTTGCAGTTCATTAGTAGAGATATTTAATTTCCAGAGCCTAAATATTGAAGAAACACATTCTAAAGCTCAGTTAAAAGAATTGCATATTCATGGTCTACCAAAAGTGACACATTTATGGAAAAAGGACCCCCAAGTAATGCTTTCCTTTCCAAAGCTACACATAGTGAGAGTTTCTGGGTGTCAGAATCTAGAAAATCTGTTTCCGGCCTCCATTGCCAGAAACCTTTTTGAGCTTGAAGAGCTTGAGATGATTAATTGTGGAGTGGAGGAGATTGTTTCGAAGGAAGAAGGAGAAGCAACTATTAGATTTGTCTTTCCACGGTTATCCTTCCTCAAACTCTCATTGCTTCAACGACTTAGATGTTTCTATCCTGGAACACATACTTCAGAATGGAAGGTGTTAAGAAAGTTGGAGGTGTTTGATTGTGACAATGTGAAGATATTCATTTCAAAATTTCTTGATGACCAGGAAATTAATGTTTACCAACTTGATGTGGCAGCAGAACAGCCCCTCTTCTTGGTTGAAAAGGTATCAGACCCTTTTGATTTCGACCTTTGAAACTGTAAATAGATATAAGGTGGAAACTTCTATCCGTATTAAGAAAATGATTTATCTTTTATTTGCCAAAGTTAAGTTGGCTAAAATTATAGCATGTGAACTTCATTCAATAAGTATATTGAGTTCACATTTTTTGATAGTTTTAAAAAATATTCAGGATTTATCAGTTTATTTGTGTTAACTTGAAATCATTTTATACTATCTATTTTATGAAATTGTTAGAGGAACATCAACTTCAATTTGATTTTTTTTATTGGTAACTAGGTCTTCCCTAATTTGGAGGAGCTGAAATTAGGCAGAAAGGTCGGCACAATGATATGGCAAGGCACATTTCCAGAACAACTCTTTCGCAGACTTGAAGTTCTTCACATTATGAAAGATGAATCAGAAGCTCTTCCATTTCATTCCTTTAAGAGATTTCACAATCTGAAAAAGCTAATTCTAAGTCATTGTTCATGCAAAGAGATATTCTCACATGAAGAGGTCAACGGACATGTCAGAATGTTGACACAGATTAAGGATTTAAAGCTGGTTGAACTTACTAATCTAAAGTACATGTGGAAACAAGAGTCAGAACTTGGCAGAATTTTTAAAGATCTTGAAATTCTTGATGTATGGTGGTGTGGTAATTTGATTAATTTAGTGCCATCCTCAACATCTTTCCACTATCTAACAGTGCTGGAAGTATGGTTCTGCAAGAGATTGGCAAACTTGGTAGCAGTCTCCACTGCCAAAACCCTTGTGCAACTTAAAGAAATGAAGATTGGTGGATGCATAATGATGACAGAAGTTGTAGCAAATGAGGAAGATGTAATAGAAGCTGAGATTAACTTTTGCAAATTGAAGAGCTTAACACTTTTTGGTTTAGAAAGTCTTACAAGCTTCTGCTCTGGGAATTATGCTTTCAAATTCCAATATTTAGAAGAATTATTTGTGATAGAATGCCCCAATATTATTGTTTTCTCGAGAGGAGTTTTAAGCACATCAAACTTACAGGAAGTACAACTGAGTTGGGCAGGGGATGTATGGCGTTGGGATGGTGATCTTAATACAACCATACGACAGTTGCATAAAAAAGTGGTACGTATTTATTAGCTGAGTTAACTCCCTTGTTTTTTTCATTTATTTTTGGACTTTAGAGCAAATTTTACAATCTGTAGTTTAATTTCTCTGTCATTGGTTCCTGCTTCCACCCTAAATATGCTATGCTCTATGGTTACAGAATGTCGAAACTTATAAAGAAAATTGAGGTCATCATCTATGTTGTTTGTGGGCGTTATAGTTCATGTTTCTTTCGTTCAAGTTATTAGCCTGGTGAGAGCTCTTTGTTTCTATCTTCAATGCTCTACTTTAGATTTCCTTCATAGTTGCATTGCTTCTTTGTAAGTTTTATCAGTATTTGTGTTTCTTTGGTTTGATAATTTTGTGTTTGTGCTTGGTTTGTGTTGCATGTAATGAAAATTCTCTGAGTGATTTTGTTTAAATTGTGCAGTGATAGAAACTGATTAGCTTGTTGACAATTTACATTTCTAAGTTCTCTTTGAATTCTAATGTATCCCACCAACTCTTCTCTTCCTTTATTATCACATCTTTTAACCTGGAATCAATATCAATCTTCTTCAAGTAAATGCATCAAATAAGGGTGTAGTAATATTTGTTTATTATCATACTTATTTGAGACATTATAGTTTCTCATATAATGTTTGTTTGTGCTGAAAATAGAGGTCACCCAATTCTCCGGTAAGCTAAGTTCGATTTGTTTCTCTATAATTATAATGGGCGAAGTTCAATGTCCGAAAGGGCATCGGTAGAATTATCAGTGTGAGATTTATGATGTTTGGGTGTTAAAAGAGTTGGAAATAAGCTTTGAATCGGAATATTATGTATAGTTTTTGTGTGTAGTGTTAACATACTGGCGTATATATATAGAGTCTTGGCTCGAGCGGTTAGTGAGCCATGTTCTTGAGTTTATGTAGAGTGAAGTGGCTCATTTCCTTAAGAGTGATTGTTATATACATGAATGTGTTCACTATTGGGCTATTGGGCCGTTACTCCTTTATGGGTTTTATGTTCGTTGTAGCCCATAATGTATAAGCCTTATTGTTATTGGCCCATTTTTCAGCTCTATATATGATTTCTCTTGGCTGATTGTCCAGTTTCTTTAAACCTCGTGGGCTATCATCTTCCGGCTCATTGGACCTTGTATTTTACCCCCAAAATTCTCAAAGTGTTAAGGGAAGTTAATATTCTGGGCAAAAAGCCCAGGCTCAAACAAAGTCCGGTTCTGAGACCAGGCCTTGCAAGGCCCTGTCTGAAAAGCTGTTTGTCTATAGTGCTGTCTGTAAAGTGGATAATTAATTAAGTTTAATTCCTCCTTTAGTTCCTTTTACCATGCTTTGGCCAATGGATATTCAAGTAAAAATTTCTAATTTCTACACATGATCTATATTTAACCATTTGTGTCTTCTGGCCTTTCGTCATTTTTCTATGGACAGAACAGTCGGATCTCCAGAATCAATCTGTATATATATATGTTAAAGTTTATATATTCTTGTTATCTATCTTGGTTGTATAATTGTTTACTTCTGTGTGCAATGGTCCTCCAGTTACATAATTAGTTTTGCTGTAAATTAATTGTTTGTTTGTATTCACTAAGGTCCATCTGGTTTTCCCCTTCTTCCTGGCTTAAATGAGCTGAGGCTCTTTCAATATATCAGTTAGAAAATCATTTTCATTTCCTTTTCAAAGTCACTTTTTCTTCTCATTTTCTTTAGCCTTTTTTTTTTTTTGGATTACAACACTTAACTTTCTTCTAGGTTTCTTTTGTAGCTTCAACTTTGGTCTGCACAGGCCAAAAAAATTCTGCTTCAACATCAGAAATACCATTTTTCTCATTTTCTTTACCCTTAAATTTCTTCTCAGTTGCCTTTGAGATGTAACCTTTGTCTATACCGACCAAAAAAAATTAGTTTAGCGTCCAACAACAACCTTCTTTTCAGTTTCTTTAGTCTAAACCTAGGAACAACAACACCCTCAACTCTCTTCTCAATTTATTTTGTTGTTTCAACATTTTTTCTCTACAACTTGTCTCGCGAAAGCTTGCTCAGAGTCAATAGCAGCCTTCTGATAAATTGTTAGCCCAATAGTATCTTGACTTTCTTTAACGTTCTCTACAATTCCTTCAACCTTCTTTCCAATTTCTTTAACGTTTTGATTAGCGTTTGCTTCCTCAATAAACTTATTCTCAGTTTCTACCTTCTCTGGCCTGGCAAAAGCAGGTTCCATGTCATCAACCACCCCAACCTCAAGCTTCTCTTCAGTTTTTTGTTCAGGTTCAGCATCAACAACTCTGTTTTCGGGTTCAGAAAGATCAACCAAAGGGGCTTTATTATTATTGTTATTGTTGTGATTGCTGTCAGGGATGGTAGGAGCCTCACATGGAGCAGAATCAATCTCCTTAGGTTTGCTTGCACAACCTCCCATTATTGGTTGATCTTAATGCTGCACTCAAAAAACTCTTTGACGATTGATTGAGGCTGTGGGGATAATTTGGGTGAAGGGGAATTAGTAATATAGTAGGAATTACATGCTATATTTAGGAGAAATTGTTGATTTTATGAGTTGTTTTTGTTACCATCAATTTTATGCATGGTCATTTGTGAAGGACCTTTTTATATTTCAGTTGGTTATGACAGTTTTATTGTTACGTTCTCATGCATTAGAATAATAGATCTAAACTGAAGTTCTAGATGTTCATTACTTAGTAATATTCTTTAATATTAATTATGAATAGAATGGCAAATCGAAGCTACTTGGGTAACTATAATATATAATAGTTTTATATGATGTAAATTTAAAATGTTATTTGCTTACTACCAGGTTACCATACATCTAAGGTTATCATATATCTAAGTTGTAATTAGTTTATTAATGTTGTTTTAATTGAAAAGAAAATTGTGAATTCCATCTAGAAAGTTACTATAAACAAAATAAAATTTTTAATTTTTAAATCAAAATAATAAAGGTTAAAATAATTTATATATCCATTTAATTGGTTCTTTTTTAGTATATTTACGATTGTCTCGTCCGTAAATATTTTCAAAAACATTTAGACAAATTTATGAAAACAAAATAAATCAAAATTTTTTTTTATCCCAAACTGGGATAAAATAAACACGTCTTGGACTATTTCACTTTTAAATAACAAAGCTTTTCAAGAAAGTTTAATGAACTTATTGGAGATACTTCTATTTTGAGATATTTTGAAACAAGGCAAATAATGATAAAATTGTCCTTTACGACAATAATTTTATATTTTGTTAATGTCGGAAAATCTATCCCGAGGTTGTCTAGTGATCAGTGATTACCGATTCTAAAGCTTACCAAAACCAGATTCAAACTTAAACACACACACACACGAAATCTCAAGAACACCAAGATTTACCATGGTTCATCTATGGTCACAAAGAGTGTTGAGGATGTTGTTGTTCCTAGGTTTAGGGTTAACTAAAAGGGAAAGTCCATAAAATCTCAATAAAAAGGATTCATAAACCCTAAAAACGGTTATAGGGGTGTTTGGTTCTTTCTTGATATCCTAGGAATACACACCTAGTTGATCTTGGATCTAGCTTTCCTTCCTTATACACACACCCAAAGATCCTTAGGTGACTTAAATTGGGTTTCCTAGTTGACCATCTCTCTTTTGAACACTTAAAACTTCTGACACTAGAAGGGCTCATATTTACTAGATGGGCTGTAATGTTTAACACTTCCCCCCATAAAGTTTTAGGTAAACCATAAGTAAACGTAAGACATCTAACCTTCTCCAGTAAAGAAAACATATTTTCGAAAAGATATCCACAACATTTTACCAGGTTCTGGTACTTGTAATAAGACATCATTTTTTCCAAATTCATATTGTATTTCAGTCACAGAAATTGCTGAATGTTTTTTTTTTTTTTTTTGAGTAAAATGTAAGCAGGAATTAAATTTAAAAAAAGCAGCAGCATATTGAAACAAGATCACAACAAATCAAGATTGAAACTTCTGTCGCTTTTGAATTCAAACTGTTAATCATCAAAAGCTATAAACTCTAATTTATCCCATCAGCTTTTCTCTGCCTTCAATATCACATCTTTGAACCTGGAAATAATACCACTATTCTTCAAATTAATGCTAAAAATAGAGGTTCAATAATGTTTGTTATCATACTTAATAGGGAAATTATAGTTTTTCATTAAGGTTTGTTTGTGCACCAAATATATATTAAACTATATGGTTAAATATCTAAAATTATCCTCTCTTATCAGGTCAAATTATGGCAACCACAAAATACCGTAAAAACTAATACTTAAATACCTAGATAGAAACATTAACCACTTAGGCACTTTAGATGTCACGAAATTTTTCAAACATGATCCAGCATATATTCAGCGCACGCAGCCATCAAAATAGCATGATGATTGAGAATCATATTTCCAGTTCATATCCTAATAACATAAAATTGTGTATCATCAGGAACATCTTTGATCAATCTCATAATTAGCACAACAACTCATCTAAACCAGAAGACAATATAAACTACAGCACAACTGGCAATCAATATAAATCCACAGCTAATATAACATCCAATTCTCCTACAAATTACGTTCAATTCGTTTCTCAAAAATCATAAAAGGCGAAGTTTAATGTCAAAAATAGCGTCCGTAGAATTGTCTGTTTAAGTAAATGTATTGAAAGATGTTTAATGTCAACATCTTTCAATTTATTCATCTTTCCAAATAGTTGGACTTTATTGACTTACGATTATTAGAAGTGGTTCACTTCCCTTAGATATATGAAGTGGTTTCTCCACATGAATGGTGCCCACTATTGGGCTTTTGGGCCGTCATCCTTTTGGTGGATTTATATTGGGCCTTAACCATGATTATGATTGGGCCCATTTTTTGGCCCATATGTGATCTTTTTATTTCTTGGGCAAGGTTGCACAGCATGTTTAAAACTCTGTGCTGTTACCCTCACGCCCTTTGGACCTTTCAATTTATCCGAAGCGCTTTTTATTACGTACCCTTTTTCGATTTTCAAATTTGGAATTTATTTTTGTTTATGATTATTTTCTTTGTAGATTTAATAATATATTTTTGTCAAACAAACAAGTATTTGAAATAAATAAAATTGTTTCAATGATTAGGAAAATTTAGATTTGGGATTACGCGAGAATTAAAGAATTAAAATTAAAAAAAAATATATACATTAAAGGTTATATTTGTCAAAATAACAAGTTAGAATCCTTTCTTGATATGAGTTCTTTTGAGCTTTTAAAATGATCTAATGGTATGCATTGCTCGGTATTTCGTCTCCATGCCTATAACTATGAACATTGCAATCTCTTTTAGAGGTTAAATAAAATTGATATATAACATGAATTAAGATTTTCTCAAGGTTTAGGGTTTAGCGTCACACTCCTAAACCTATCTCAAGGTTGATCTAAATATGTCAAAAATCAGAGAGGGTCACAGAAGAATTTAAGATATAGAAATATATTTGTATACAAGTTGTGAATGTAAGGATTTCAATTGAAACAAAGAAAACCTAAACTAAGAAGTTCTAAGAGAGAGAGCAAGAGAAATGGAAGAAACAAGAATGTAAAATTGGGAATTCAGTTTTTCATTAATTGGATACTGTTACAATAATGGGCTGTAATTTTATAATACATTTAAAACCAAAAACGCCCCGTATTGAAGAAAGGTCTCAAGTATTACAAAAACACCCCAGACATCTTAATACTCAGTATTCACCCTTAAACCAAAGTACTTCTAATGTGAACAATATCTCCTATACTCAATATTCACCCTTAAGCTAAAAAGCTTCTTCACCTCTTCTTACTTCAAACACTGCACTTGCAGAAACAAACCTGACTGAAATTTTGCACTTCCATTCACATAACTTCACTACACATACACAACTTCTGCACTTGAAAATTATGCAAATTCTGCACTCATTGAAATTTTGCCTGACTGAAATTTTGCACTTATTTGCACTTCCATTCACACAACTTCACTAGACATACACAACTTCAACTCTCTACTGCACTTACAGAATTTGCACTTCCATTCACACAACTTCACTACACATACACAACTTCTGCACTTGAAAATTCTGCAAATTTTGCACTCACTAACACAACCTCACTTTGCACTTGCATTCACACAACTTCACCACACATACACAACTTCAACTCTTTGCTGCACTTACAGAATTTGCACTTCCATTCACACAACTTCTGCACTTGAAAATTCTGCAAATTTTGCAGTCACTTACACAACTTCACTTTGCACTTGCATTCACACAACTTCACTTTGCACTTGCATTCACACAACTTCACTACACATACACAACTTCAACTCTTTTGCTTCACTTACACAACTTCACTATGCACTTGCACTTACAAAACCATTTACACAACTGCAATTCACACAACTTCACTACACATACACAACTTCAACTCTTCTGCTTCACTTACACAACTTCACTATGCACTTGCACTTACACAACCATTTACACAACTGCATTAGGTACTTGCACTTCCATAAATTCACTCTTCTACTATAAGTCTCACAACTTCAGTCTTCTGACAACTTCACTTTTTTGCCTTTCACACTGCTGCTTCAATTCTCACAATTGCACAACTATTACTTCTACCGCTTTTGATAACCTCACTATACTACTATTAAAAAAAACTTTCCGCATTGATAGAACTACACAACTATAGCTTCACAAAATTACTACACAACTACAGCAGAACTACACCACTACAACTTCACAAAATATATCCCTTGATATACAACTTCACTCACTACACTGATCACCAGCAAAGCATGCATCAATACTCCAACTCCTTTAGTTTCATTTAGCATCACAACACATTCACCAGCTCCGTTAGTTTCATTTAACATCACAACATAGAAACTACTCAGGTAAGATAGCCACTACATTCAGCTTCTCCCTTAACATATTGAATTTGTTACTCGAGAGAGACTTGGTCAGAATGTCAGCTTTTTGAAACTCTGAAGCAACATATTACACAACTAAACTTTTTCCTACAACTAGGTCTCGAACATAGTGAACATCTATCTCTGAACATAATCCCATGCTGATGTAGATACTTATACACCCCCGCCCCCTCCCCCCCCCTCACGACAATAATAAATTAACACGACACTCC
>WYDK02000017.1:6137409-6150725 GCA_009867345.2 Toxicodendron radicans
AGAAAAGAAAGTTGTTTCTGTAGGCGGGGCAGCCGGTTGGGCAAACCCCCTCTTCTCCCCCGAGGACATCCACCCTAGGGGGGTTTTTTCCCCCCCCCCCCCCCCCCCTTTAAGGGATTTCTCATTGCACCTCCCACACCACTCGAACCCAAGACCAAAGGGCTATATTCAATAAGTTTTGATCACTGAACTTTGTTTTTCTAGGTTCATCCTCTTCAGTGAACTCTATATTAAGTGTTCGACAAAAATAGGTTACAATCATACCTAGAGTAATATCCCCCTTCTCATGCCTTATTTCACCTAGCTTTTTGATTAACAAAATGGTTGAATCTACTTGAGTTCAATTCATTGCGACTTTTATTAAAATTAGGTCCCTAACTGTCACTTGCCCATTTTTTTGCTTGCCCATTTTTTTGCTTCCTAACATTAAAAGAAAATGTGATGTACCTATGCAAAATTCTCATGACGGGGTTTGCTAATTTAGTTGACTTAGGCAAATGTCGATTATACATTCCAAATCCTGAAACACTATGCCAAGCCTCCTAAGAATTCCATTTCTAGGAACGTTAAATAAGCCATCACAATTACAATTAAGCCACACTGCTAAACCCTGAGGTCTCACAGCAAATTCATGATTTTTTAATCTAAAGGAAATGGTATATGCCAGATAATCATCACTTTCTTCTCAAAAACATCTAAGCTACTGAAAAATTCATAAATCAAGTGACTAAATCCATCCAAATCAATGTCAACTAGCCTATTCCATCTCAACACAGTAACCCAAGTACAAATACATCTCTCAATCCTAAATTTTCCAAAATATCCCAATAAAATGTTTTGCAAAGAAATATACCTCTTTTCTCCATTTTCTTGAAATTTCTCTTGTGATCATTGTCTCTGAATTCTACCCCATTTGGTCTAGAAAGGGTTTCTATTCGAGATGCTCGCTAGTGTGAGGAACCACCAACAACAAATTTTGTTCTAACCATGCTTTTGGTGATTTTGGACTGATTGGAAAGTTTGGTAATGATTTTTGGAGAGATTTTGAGTGAGATTGTGCAAAAACTCAAGAGAGAAGACGAAGGGAGGAATAGTTGTGCATGAAAAGAAGACATGTGAGCTTAAATAGAAATCAAGGAGCGAGCGTTCCTGCAACAGGGAACGAGCGTTCCTAGGTTTTTTTTTTTTTAGAAAATTAAGGGTTTTGCACATAAACGAAACAAACATTACACATAACAGAAAGACTGATACAAAAAAATGGAATGACTGTTTCATATGGAAAACCCATAAAATATAGAAAATTTTCTAGAATTTTGAATTTTGACCTTAATGCACATTTGATTAAAACATCTTCAGATAATATCCTAGAAATTTTTAATCACCTAGAGGGACTTTTATATACATGAAAAATTAATCAAATTAACCACAAACTCAAGGTTGCAACAATTTGATTTTCGTCAATCACTAAACACATAAACTCACATAACCATTCACATTCAAAACATTGCAATATTTAAATTCATACCTATCCTGCATCAATCATTCCTAGCTCTCTCTGGATTCTATAAAATATGTCCTTATCAAGAGGCTTGGTTAAAATATCAACTAAGTGATGATCAATATCAAAAAATTCAAGCACAATATCACATTTGCTAACATGATCTCGCAGGAATAATGCCTAATGTCTATATGCTTTATCCTCGAATGATGAACAAGATTTTTGAACAAGATTTTTGAACAAATTGATTGCACTTGTATTATCATAATAAATTGGGATGCTATGCATTTTAAATCAAAATCTTCAAGTTGTTGCTTCAACCACATCAAGTTGTTGCTTCATCCACAGAAGTTGTGCACAACAACTTGCTGTCGAAACATATTATGTTTATGTAGTAGAAGTTGCAACTGAATTTTGTTTCTTTGAAAACCATGACACTAACATGTTTCCTAAAAATTGACATTTGTCGCTAGTGCTTTTCTTATCAATTCTACATCCTTCAAAATCAGCATCTAAATATCCTATAAGACTGAAAGCTGATTCTCTAGGGTACCATAAACCTATATTTAAAGTTCTTTTTAAGTATCTTAAAATTCTTTTTTCTGCAATTAAATGCGATTCTTTTGGATTTGATTTAAATCGTGCACACATATATACATTAAATAAAATGCCAGACCTAGATGCGGTCTGATGGATGGAAAAGCAACACCTAATTTTACCTTACTTAAAAAATTTATATCAATGTCATGTAATAGCACAGAATAAGTAAGGGTCTTTCCCGTAGGGGATTTTTGAACATAACTAATTATCTATTTTAACAAGGGTGTGTATGATGAATTATAAAAGCTAAAACCTAACAAACTAAAAACAAACAATTTTAAAACAAACAAGTAATTGCAAAAGAGAAATATATAAGAGAAACTAGATTGAAGGATTATTCGCCACCACTAGACATGAATTGCATATTAATAAAAGCACCCTTTAATTTCCTACCCTGTTGATTACATCAGCCTAGGAGATATCACAAGCTCAATAAATCTCATCTCTTCTTACTGTGTCGTTGGATTAGACATGGTCTTAAACCAATTCCCTATTTATTAAATAACTTAGGAAACAATCTCTAGATTCAAAGTAATAAACACATTAAGCAGTGAGAGACATATTGATTCAAGACTAAACGCATACGCTAGGTTTAGTTATCTTGAGTGATTATCCATAATGCATTCAAACATACAACTTACCACTAATTATTTAAATTAGAAAAGTGATTTTGTACGAGACAATCTAAATTGGAAATAATAGATTAACTTAAATATTTAATGGAACCCTTAAACAATTAAAGAAAATCTATTTAAACACTCTTAACAGAGAATAAATCACATAATCAAGAGGTATCAAAAGAAAAGAGTTGCGAGTTTTATTAATCACAAAACATATCTAGGGTTATTAAGTCACCCTCAATCACAAAAGATTTAGTTATCATAGAGAAGAATAATAACATCATTGCATTTATGATAACAACTAACAACAAGGGATAAGAAAACGTAGGAAAACTTGAGTAGATTAGTGGAGTTGATGACAATCTCCTCCAATTCTTCTTCTCCAAGCTTGTTTCAATCTCTCATTCTCTCTAAATTATTGAGTATTGATGTTCTCTATATCCTCTATATCCATAACAATACCTAAAGACATCTATTTACAGTGCTAAAATTGTAGGAGATTGATTGAAAAAGTCATATGCAAATTAGAAGAACAAAATTTGGATACCCGTGATCCCCGAAAAGTGTATTTATGAAACATTAATTAAGTTAATTCGTGGAAATTAACCCTAATTAATTTCTCACAAATACTTACAATAAACCACTAAGTATAAGTGCATTTTCATGCACTTATCACTGTCAAGTACAATAATGCTCCTATCATGTTTCTATAAAACTTTGTATCTACACATTTACCTCTTTCATTTGCATCCAATTTGGGAAAAGTGCTCATTGGAGTAGGTTCTGCCTTTGCCTCATGCATTTTGAATCTTTTAAGAAGATCATTTAAATACTTGGATTGATTTAGCAATATCTTATCTTTTAATTGCTTCATTTGCAGTCTGAGAAAGTAATTTAATTCGCCTATCATGCTCATCTCGAACTCCCCTTGCATCATCTTATAAAATTCTTTGCAAAGATTTTCATTAGTAGAACCAAAGATAATGTCATCAACATAAATTTTTACTGTCAAAATATCTTGCTTATGACGTTTTGTAAATAATGTTGTATCCACATTTCCTTTTACAAAACCATTTTGAACAAGAAAACTATTCAATCTTTCATAACAAGCTATAGGAGCTTGTTTTAAATCATAAAGAGCTTTTGAGAGTTTAAAAACATGTTTTAGAAATTCAGGATTTTCAAAACCATCTAGTTGTTCAACACAAACTTCTTCTTGTATAAAACCATTTAGAAAAGCACTTTTAACATCCATTTGAAAAGGTTTGAAATTTAAATGACATACATAAGCAAGTAACATTCTAATAGCCTATAATCTAGATACCGGGGTATAAGTCTCATCAAAATCAATCCCTTCCTCTTGTGAATAACCTCGTGCAACTAATCTAGCCTTATTTCTTAACACAATACCTTGTTCATCCATCTTGTTTCTGAATGCCCATTTGGTGTCAATTACAAGCTGATTTGTTGGTCTAAATACAAGTTGTCATACCTGATTCCTCTCAAACTGATTCAACTTCTCTTGCATTGATAAAACCCAAATTTCATCAATTAATGCTTAATCTACATGCTTTGGTTCTACTTGAGACACGAAGGCTACAAATTGACACGTATTTCTCAAATAAGTTCTTGTCCTTACTCATTGTGCAACATCACTTATGATTTCTACATTCTTCACTTTACTTCACTTCTTACTCTTGGAAATGAGGGCTCCCTTGCTTGTTCTTGAGGTTCTATGATTGTATCATTTTCAGCATTAACCTCATCTTGATTTTCTTCTTCTTTGATTGAGGTAAAGGGTGATGCTTCATCATTGATCTCTAAATCTTTCATCAACTTCTCTATCTATTCTACATTTATATTTCTTGCATCCTTAGAAGAAGATTCATCAAATAACACATCTATAAATTCTTCAACTAAGAGAGTTCTTTTGTTGAAGACTTTATACGCGTTAGAATTTAAAGAATAACCAAGGAAAATTGCTTCATCCGATTTCGCATAAAATTTTTCAAGGTAGTCCTTACCATTATTCAACACAAAACATTTGCAATCAAAGGGAAGAAAATATGCAATATTTGGCTTTCTCCTTTTGAACAACTCATACGGAGTTTTCTTAAGGATATGCCTTATCATAGCTTTAGTCATGATGCATGTAGCATGCACTATTGACAACTTAAGCCCAAAAATATCTAGGTAAGTCATATTCACATAACATAGTCTTAGGCACTGCTATTAAAACTCTATTTTTTTCTCTCAACAACTCCATTTTGTTGAGGAGTCCCAGGTTCAAAAAATTTGTGTTCAATTCCATGATCATTGCAATGCAATTCAAAGTCAGTGTTTTCAAATTCTTTGTCATGATCACTTCTGGTGCATGCAATTGCATGACCTACTTGGTTTTTCAAATTTTCTAATCAAATATAGGAATTATTTAAATGCATTATTTTTATGTGCAAGAAATATCACCCATGTGAACCTAGAATAATCATCAACAATTACAAAAAAATAATGTTTTCCCTATACTAGTTGTCCTTGCAAAACCACACAAATTCATATGTAACAATTGCAAAGGTCTAGATGCTGAAATTACATTTTTAGGTTTAAAACACACACAAGTTTGTTTTCCTTTAGCACAAGCATCACAAATGTGATCTCTTTTGAAAACTAATTTGGGCAATCCATTTACCAAAATTATTTTTGAAAGTTTTGCAATAACATCCATGCTAGCATGTCCTAATCTCCTATTCCACAACCAACTATCATATTCTTTTGTAGACAAAAGACAAAGGCCCTTAGATGCAATGTCACACAAATCAACAATATATACATTTGAATGCTTATATCCTAAAATACAATGCTATTAGAACCAAAATCAATCACCTCACAACACATAGATTAAAAAAAAAATTTATAGCCTTTATCGGACAATTGACTAATGCTTAACAAATTGTTTTTCAATCCATCAACAAGCAACACGTCATTAATAGTTATAGACTTGTTACCAATAGAGCCAATACCAATGAGTTTTCCTTTTGAGTTGTCACCGAAGCTGACATTTCCTCCATCCTTCAACTTGAATATGGTGAATAAGCTTTTATTTCTTGTCATATGTCTTAAGCATCTGTTGTCTAGGTGTCACATCCCTTCCAGGACAGTCTATACCCCACCGGATCCAGGCGTTCCGTTGGACACGAATCCTGAAAGAAGGGTGAGTTTTTTAGAAACTTTTTCAGAAAACTCAAATAAAATTTTCATTTCAATACAATGTATGAACATCATGATACAAAAATCTAAACTTGAAATACAACATCAGAGTCGCTACATGTCAAGCATCATGTAGTGGTAGTGGAACATGCGTCTGATGGCTAACCTAAACTGTGGGAGATGCACTGCCCGAAATCTGAATCGAACCTGAGGGGGGTGGGTAGTGAGTGGAAAATACATTTAAAATACAATAGAGAAAATACTCAAAATGCTGAAAAAATCATACTCATACAAAATCTCAACAAACCATCCATATTAGACCATAAACTCAGTATCCATGGCTCTACCCCAAACTCTTCGGTAGAGTCCCCCAAGTATAAACAACCCGACTAGCACCACATATCACACGCCCACTCGTGGAAGATCCCCCAATGCTCTCCAATATGGGTGGATACAACCTTGGGCACTCATGCCCACTTGTGGAGAGGCCACCCAACAAACTCTAGCATAGGTGGGACCAGATCTCCCCTCCTTGGGTAATCATATAGATATATGTGAGAGTAATCCAACGAACTCTGGCATAGATGAAATCCTTGTTTGGAGCTCTCAGACGTCTGTCCTGTCCCGATGAGATGTTGTCACCATGCGGTAATACATACCTCCTCAATCACACTCGTGAGGAACTATCGCCACTCTGTTAGTCATCATCTATCGTATTCAGATCCATCCAATCTCATCCACACATACACACATATACAGAACATACACATCATCGGTAATATAAAAATTTATTTAATAAGAAGTCATGGATATACCCTTTTATGTAAAATATCAATTTGGTCCCTTTCTGAAAAATATCCATTTGACCCCCAAACTTTTCATTATTACAATTAGCCCCTCAACTTTTCTAGTCTTTCATTAACCCCCATAGGTTTTCATGATCTCACTTAGGTCCCTCGACCTTTGAAAATTTACACTTACACCCCTGTCTACTTGACAGGTTTCAGATATTACATTTTTACCCCTGAATGCCCTAAATCACGAAATTCTTCTAAGTGTCCATCGCAATGGCAACACTTTTCTGTCGTCGCGGTAACAAACTAGGAACCTCTCCTCGATTCCTTCGCATACTCATCCATTCATCTTCATTGCGACAACAACTTCCCGTCACCTCGGTAGACATTTGGGTTTTCCAGATTTTTCACCTCATTTTCCTACCTTTCCTTTCCCCATTCACTCCCATTTCTTTCCATATGGCACATACCACATTCCACACACATACATGTCCAATAAACACCAAATCACAGATTTATCCAAATCAAAATCACCCAAACTCATCATTCACCCACATTCAACATGAATTAAGTTTCCAAAACACAATTTAATGCAATTATTTATACTATTCCACTCACCTCTAAAGCCGATCTAGCTCAAAAACTCATATATTCGCTCCTATTCACCTATTATCCTCAAATCAACCAAATTCAGAATTTCTTCCAATAAAGAGGTGAAGAAAATGACAATAGAGCTTTTAGGATAACATGTATACATGAATTTCATCAACTTACCGAAATCCTAGATCAAAATCTTCACTTTCACTCTCTACCTCTTCTCTCTCTCTCTGCAATTCTCTCTTCCAACGTGAATGAAATGAAGAATGGGCCAAAATTCATATAACATTTTCTTTATATAGTCACCTGGCAAAATACCTTTTGCCCCTCACGTTTTCCATTTCTTGCAAACGTCTTTCCAAGCTTTCATGTTCCTACAATTTTCACCCCAAAAGAAATTATATTAACTTTTAAAATTTACTCTGTGACACGGGGTGTCACACTAGGTACCACTTCTTCTTCTTTTGTTTTCTCAACTTGAGACATACCTGCAAAATAAAAATCTTTATTTTGTTTTTGGTACCCAAATTGTCTTAGGTCTAGGAGAGTTAGTCTTTAATATTCCTTTAGGAACCTAGATCTTTTTACAACAAATGGTCTACCCTTCCTAATAGGACATGTGTGTGTGTTGTTGATACAAACCACGCCAACAAAGTGACAAAACCTGTTATTCAAGATGGAACTTTTGGAAAGATTAGAATCAAATTTGTATTTGTATGGGAGAAACCGCGACTTGTTGCTTATACGGAAGCAAGAACATTGGTATAAACGAAGACGCCACAAACGGGGATGCAAGATCCGTTTGATAAGTCAAGAGCGAACGCCACAAGGAGAATCCTTGATAAGTTCAAATAGTTCTAAAAGAACCCAAGAGAATAACTCTCAATATATTAATAAACTTCAATGATCCCTACAATTTTTGTACTCCCGCGTATTTATACTTGGAACAACCCTCCAAGAATAGGAATATTCATATATGAGGCTTTAAATAAATCAAACATCAATATAAACAAGTTCCCACATTTTAAGGACTTGTAGAACAAGTAAACATGACTTGACTAATTCAATGTACCAAAATATAACTAGTCAAGTCTTTTAGTCTTCCTTTTATTTAATACTCTTGAAAATAGATAAATTCATCCCCCTTTGAGATCTGATCATGATGATCATGAATTTTTAAGTTAATCAGCCTCTTCAATTGCTTTGATGACATGGACTAAGCCTTCATTATCATTTCGGCCCATCTTGGTCTTCATCTTTTAAGAATCAACCCAATTCTCCTTGATTAGGCCATTAAGTGGTTCCTTGAATTGTTTGGCTTTAAGTCTTGCAATCGGGCCACTAAGAAGTGACAAATGGTCTTGTGCAAATTTAGCTCCACTCCCATGTGTATGATTAGCCCCACGTGCATGTGTAGCATGTTCAACTCCTTGATTACATGATTCTCCCCCTCTTGAGAAGGATTTGTCCTCACATCATCACCTGCATCAAAAGGAGACAAGTCAGCAACATTAAAGCTCACACTAACACCAGCATACTCACCTAGTAAGTCAAGCTTGTAGGCATTGTCATTTATGCGCTTAAGTACTTGAAACGGTCCATCCCCTTTTGGCAACAACTTAGAACGTCGTTGTGCTGGAAATCTTTCCTTCCTCATGTGCAACCAAACCCAATCTCCTAGTTCAAACACTACCATCTTGCGTCCTTTGTTAGCTTGATGGACATATTGTTTAGTCTTCCTTTCAATGTTTAGTCGTGCCTTTTCATGAATCTGCTTCACAAACTCGGCCTTGTTTTTACCATCTAAGTTTACACGTTCACTCAAAGGTAAAGGAATTAAATCCAAAGGTGATAATGGATTAAATCCATAAACAATCTCAAATGGTGAAAACTTAGTCGCAGAATGTGTACTTCTATTGTAAGCAAATTCAACATGTGGCAAACAATCCTCCCATATTTTCAAGTTCTTCTTAATGATAACACGCAACAAAGATGACAAAGTTCTATTTACTACTTCTGTTTGACCATCAGTTTGTGGTTGACAACTAGTAGAAAACAATAACATGGTTCCCAACTTTCCCCACAAAGTCTTCCAAAAGTGACTCAAAAACTTTTCATCCCTATCATAAACAATGGTCCTAGGCATGCCATGTAACCTAACAATTTCTTTGAAAACAAATCAGCAATATGTGATGCATCATCGGTTTTATGACATGCAATGAAGTGTGCCATCTTTGAAAACCTATCGACCACCACAAAATTGAATCCTTCCCCCTCTTAGTCCTAGGTAAACCTAAAACAAAGTCCATAGAAATATCAGTCCAAGGTTCACTAGGTATAGGCAAAAGGTTGTACAAACCATGAGGTTGTAATTTAGACTTAGCTTGTTTACAAGTGATACATTTCTCACAGATTCTTTCCACATCAAGTTTCATATGAGGCCAAAAGAAGTGATCATGCAAAATTCCTAAAGTCTCAGTTACACCAAAATGACCCATCAAACCACCTCCATGAGCTTCTCTTACCAATAATTCCCGCAAAGAACACTTAGGCACACATAATTTATTCTCCCGAAATAAAAATTCATCATGTCTATGAAACTTAACAAATGCTACTTTTTCACATGAAATGAACACATCACCAAAATCAAAATCTTGTGCATACAAATCCTTAATGTATTCAAAACCAAGCAATTTTGTGTCTAAAGTGGAAAGTAGAGCATACCTTTGGGACAACACATCAGCCACCACGTTTTCCTTACCTTGCTTGTATCTGATCACATAAGGAAATGTTTCAATGTATTCCACCCACTTGCCATGACGTCTATTCAACTTTTGTTGTCCTTTCAAATACTTTAAAGTTTCATGATCTGTGTGAATCACAAATTCCTTTGGCCATAGGTAATACTCCCAATTTTTCAAATCTCTTATCAAAACGTACATCTCTTTATCATAAGTGGGATAGTTTAGGGTTGGCCTACTCAACTTTTCACTGAAGTAGGCAATTGGATGGACTTCTTGCATCAGAACAGCTCCAATACCTATTCCTGAAGCATCACACTCAATTTCAAAAGTTTTAGTGAAGTTAGGTAAAACAAGCAAAGGGCATTAGTTAACTTTTCTTTCATCACATTAAATGTCTTTTCTTGTTCCTTCCCCCACTTAAACGACACATTTTTCTTGATGAATTCAGTAAGAGGAGCGGCCAGGCTACTAAAATCATGCACAAATCATCTATATAACCTAGCTAGGCCATGGAAACTCCCCACTTGGCTGATTGTTGTAGGCGTTGGACATTCTCTAATTGCTTTCATCTTTTCCTCGTCCACCTCAATTCCTTTAGCCCTAACAACAAAACCAAGAAACACAAGCTTATCTATGCAAAAGGTGCACTTCTTGAGGTTAGCAAACAACTTTTCCTTTCTTAGCACATCTAAAACAGATTTCAAATGTATTACAAATGCTATAAATTAGAATATCATCAAAATAAACAACTACAAATCTGTCAATATATGCACACAAAACATGGTTCATCAAATGCATAAATGTGCTCGGAGCATTAGTTAAACCAAAAGGCATTACTAACCACTCATACAAACCATGTTTAGTTTTAAAGGCAGTTTTCCATTCATCACCTTCTTTCATCCTAATCTGATGATATCCACTCTTAAGATCAATTTTTTTGTAAAAACACAAGAACCATGTAATTCATCCAACATGTCATCTAATCTAGGAATGGGATGTCGATACTTTATCGTAATGTTGTTGATGGCCCGACAATCAACACACATTCTCCATGTACCATCCTTCTTGGAACTAGCAATATCGGAACCGCACAAGGACTCATGCTTTCACGCACATACCCCTTCTCCAAAAATTCACCTACTTGCCTCTCAAGTTCATTTGTCTCCTCCGGATTGGTCCTATAGGCAGGTCGGTTTGTAATTGGTGCACCAGGTATGAAATCAATTTGATGTTCAATCCCTCGAATTGGAGGTAGACCATGAGGTTCCTCTTCAAGAAAGACATCATTGAACTCCTGTAAAAGAGAAACAATATTGCTCAGCAAAGAACCGACAAGATCATTAGTACATAAAAAAGCCTCCTTGTACATGAGTACTATAAGGGGCTGATGTGAATATAATGCTCTCTTGATCGTACTTTCTTTTGCAATGAAATTGATTTTTTCCTTTCTTGTTCTGTTTACAGCTGAAATACTCTTATTTTTTTTTTTAGATTCTTTTCTCTCAACTTCTTTTCTCTCGATTTCTTTTCCCTCATTTTCTTTTTCTTTCTTCTTTTCATGTGATCTTTGCAACTTTAGTTGGTCCTCCATAACCTGTTTTGGAGTTAATGGCACAAGAGTAGTAGGTTTCTTGTTCACAGTGAAAGAATACCTATTGGTGAATCCGTCATGTGTGACCTTCAAATCAAATTGCCAAGGTCTCCCCCAATAATATATGACATGCATGCATAGGAACCACATCACAAAGCACCTCATCCACATACTTGCCAATGGATAATGCTACCAACACTTGCTTCGTCACCTTGATTTCACCACATTCATTCAGCCACTAAAGTTGATAAGGGCGAGGATGTTTTAAAGTTGTTAAGGCTAATTTCTCCACCAAATCAGTATTGGCCACATTCGTACAACTACCCACATCAATAATAACACTGTAAACTTTGTTATTTACAAAGCATCGGGTATGAAACAAGTTCTTTCTTTGGTTATTATCTTCTTCTTTAACCTACAAATTGACTGGCTATGTGACCCCGTCCCTGACACTTAAAACACTTAATATCACGTGTTTTAGTAGTAGAAGTATCATTGTTACCTGAAGTAGTGGATGTCTTGTAATAGCTTACTATATAGAATAAATATATGTAAAAATAATATAATGCGGTAACATATTAAATAGGAAATCCATAATAAAATAGGCACGTGCACTTTTGTCATTTATATAAATAAAACTAAGTAATATAATTATTTTATATTTATAACAATATGTTCATATTAAAACATAAAAGTATCAAAATGACGCTACTGACAGAGGCCTGCTGAAACATCCCACAGAACGACTCCCATCCTACCACTACATCACCTATTACCTGCAAAATCATTTAAAACAACGGGGTGAGCACTAATTGCTCAGTAAGTAAATCAAACTCATACTCTACTATCTGTTCTCTTGTCCCCGTTAAAGTATTCTTATTGTTCACTGATATTCTTTCTTTCTCTGCTTTCATTTCTTTATTGGCATTCTTTCTTTCTTATACTCATACCCATACACATGCATTCTCTCTGACTATGTGATACATAATACTGTTTATGTATGCATGTGTATTCTACTGATGCATGATAAACTAACTACTAACTATCATATGCAATAAAAGAGAGACTGGCTGAGCAAGGGAAAAGAAATATCATTTTCTTTTCTATCTCTAACTGTGTCTTGCTAATTCTCTCTTTTCTTTCTTTCTCACTTTCTTTTTGTCTTTCTTTCTTTCTTTCTTTCTTTATTACAGTTTCTGGTCGTACTAGGTTGAGGCATGATTCGGAACTTTGGCCATGTGAGCAAAATCTCTCTCTATCTCATAATCACTCCTATCGTGGTGACTTGTCACTCCTATCACGGTGGCATACCACTCTATCACGGAGGTATAATGTCATCATGATCTCATATAATGACGGTCGCCATGGCCTCATATAGCGAGGCTCACAACAGATGTCGTCATGGCCTCATATATCGACGGTCGCCAAGACCTCATATAGCGACGCTCACAAGTTTCCCATCGCAACAACCTTAACTGAACATTCTTAATAATAAAAACTAGTTGTAAGAATGTCATACTGCACATGAAATCATGCATTCTACTTTCTTTCAAATTCTTTCTCAAGAATGCCAATCTATGAAATTAGGTCCTATATGCATATTCATCATGACATGCTAACTAAATAAGACCATATTATTTCTCTTTTAATTCTTTCTAACTATTAACC